>JAQIWZ010001012.1:0-14181 GCA_034697245.1 Malaconothrus monodactylus
CACAAAATCGTCAAACTTTTAAATTAAAGGATTGTTTTGTTTATATTATATATAAAATTGTGATAAAATCAAAGTTTGATTTCGCAAATAATCGTCCATTAAATCACTTAAAGTGCTCTCAATATTAATACTGATATCAAAACATATCATTTATTATTATTATTATTAATATTAATATTGTCTCTGATTTTCACATACATATCAATATTTAAATTAAAGTTCAATTTTATTGATCGTGTCTTTAATTAATTGTTTTAATTGAAGAAAAAGTGTTCAAAAGAAAAAATATCAATAAATCTGAAGAAAATAAAAATAATTTGAATAATAATTTGAATAATGTCTCGAAATAACGAAAGCGGTTTCAGTCAAACCTATAAGTTGGTTGTCGGTATGAGTTATGAGTTTAATAATCAAACTGTTTGATTAATGTTTTCATAAATATCTATATTGATTCATTTTTAATTTTATTTATTTTACTTAGTTGGTGGCGGAGGTGTCGGCAAATCTGCCCTAACCATTCAATTCATTCAGGTTTTTATCTATTTTAATTCATTTTTTTTCGTGTCTTTATTTTAATCGATATTTTGATAATAACTATAAATATTAGCTGAAAATTTTATTTTTTTCTTTCTTTTTTAATTCAATTTTTTGTTTGAACTTTTGGTTAACATTTTTAAAAATCACAAAATGAGTCATAAAGTGATGCTATAATGAGATTAATTTGTAATTTAAATGTGAGATACCATTGAATATAATGAAAACTACACAATAACTCAAATAATAATTAACTTTTATTTATGACTCATTTAAGTAAATAAATTTAAATTTTTTCTCTTTTGGTTAACTTAATGCAATTTTTATTAAGTAAAAACCCATTTGTTTTCAGATAAACAAAATTATTGTTTAATCTTTTTTGGAAAATATCAATAAATTAAATAATTCTTAGAATTACTCGAATTGTTAGAAGAAATAAACGATTTTTTCCCACAAATAAACTTTAATTTTTTTTGGAATAAAAGAGCATTTTTTACATAATGTTTAAATAAATTTAGAAAAAAAGTTTGAATTAATGTTTAAATGAATTGTTAATATTTCGTTCGTTAGTCTTATTTTGTGACCGATTACGACCCGACTATCGAAGACTCGTACACAAAGCAATGTGTGATTGACGATCAAGTGGCCCGACTCGACAGTCAGTATATATTTAAGCATTATTATCATTAATTAATTATTAAATAAATCACTATTAATCCTATTCATAAGCTGATAACAAATCTAATAGCACAATTTATTGCAGATTATTATTATGTTAAGTGTTTCTCTCATAACTTCTAAATTATTATAAGTTTTTATCTCATCCTTATTTGAAAGAAAAATAAACTTTTAAATATTAGAACTTTAAATATTTGTTTCTCCGATTTTCGCTTTAAAACTTAATCATTAAATTAGTTTTCTTTGAAATCGTAAAAACAAATTTCTTGAAATTGATGAAAAAATTTTTATTTAAATTATTATTTGATATTCAAAAATGAATCCATTTTTAAATTATATATTTTCATATCCCATAACTCAATATAATTGTTTGGAAGCAAAGTTTTGCAAAAGTTATACGTGTTTTCAGTTTCTACTCAAACTAAAAACAAGTTTTATTATTAAAAACATAAAAAATATATTTTTATAGTTGAAAAAAATATCCAAAACATTTGTGATATTGACTGAAATAAATATCATTAAAGCAATGATCAATTACGCCAGCATTTGGACACTTGTTTGCGTTCAAAGTTATTGCAAAGTTTAAAATCCAATTCAATTAAGTTTGCATTTCTCTTAATAAATCGATATCATCTCAAAATGAGCTCAATTTATATTTAAGAGTCAAATCTTTTTTCACTGAATTTTGTTTTTTTTATATTGATTTTTATTCAACCAATAATTTAATGAGATTAATATTGCTGTTAAATCTGCTCATAAATTGATAAAAAGTCAATTATGATTTCATGTGAATCCTAATATTTCACTAATACCGGTATTTTTTTTTAATATTGCATTTCCTTTGTTTTTCCACTAATTCTGCGCATTTTTTTTTTGTTAAGAACTAAGCGATCGCTTTCTCTTTTCTTTCATTTCTTCATTCATTCAAAAATTTCAAACAATCCAATCAAAAGCGTTTCTCCAAAATTCGTCAATTTTGAATTTGCAAATTTATAATTTCTTTCTTTCAAAATTAATGATCAAACTTGAAAATAATGCAATTAAAGAAGGATTAGACAAAATAACTGAAGAGTTGTATTGATTAATCATTTTTGACGATTGTAGCGAAAATAATGAGACTTTAAATTTGAATAGACTATTATTTCTTTATCACTTAATGATCGTCGAATCTTTCAATGCAAAGCATTAATGATCATCAAATACTTGTTTTTTCTTATTCAACCAGTTTTTCACTAATAAGTATTTATTATTCTCCTTATGATTTCTACGTATTTTTATATCATTTCCTTGAAAACAGTAGTCAACAGTTAAAATAAAATTTTTCAACATTCCTTTTATCAGTTGATTTACTTCATTGATATCATACTTATTTAAGAAAAGGATATTTTTAAACTCATCTTAAAAATATTTTTGAGATATATTTTTAAAAAAAAAATAATTTTCAGCATTCTTTATATTTATTTATTCATTTTTGTTGATCATTTTCCAACTTATTTATTCTATTTGTTGTCTCCATTAAGATAACTATCGATTTGGTTATAAACAAACTAATGCTCAAATTTTTTCTTCTTAACTGATTAGCTTTAAGTTATAGATATTTTCAATTTCAGACAAATAACCAAATGATTACTCAAAGTATCTGTTATTTTGTTTGATGTAATTGATTATAAATGCATTGATGTTCTCATCACTAATTAATTTCTTTATGTAAGAGTCTGACAGAAAAGACAAACCCTTCCACTTAACACTTTTATACAGTGTTGAAAACTCAATGGTTCAAACAATTAACTTTGATCACGATTTTCGCTCACACTTTTTGCAATTATTTGAATTTATTAAATAACTGCCTTAAATAATCGCTATTCAAGTGTCAAAATGCAAATACCTATACTTTAAAATCAACTTAAAGTTTGAATAGAATAAGTCTTTGATAAAGTTATAAATTAATTGAATAATTATTATCATTGAATGTAATGTATTTTTAATTAAAAGTTTTGGACACTGCGGGTCAAGAAGAGTTTAGCGCAATGCGGGAACAATATATGCGATCAGGAGAAGGATTCCTATTAGTGTTCTCTTTGACTGATAGAAATAGTTTCGAAGAAATCTATAAATTTCATAAACAAATTTTGCGCGTCAAAGATCGCGATGAATTTCCAATGATGTTAGTGGCGAACAAATGCGATTTAGAACATCAACGAGTTGTGAGTCTAACTATTTCTCATTAATGTTTTTGTTTGCCAATAATTCACAACTTTCGTTATAGATATCACAATCAGAAGTGCAACAATTGGGACAACAATTAAAGATTCCTTATTTAGAATGTAGTGCGAAGTTAAGAATGAACGTTGACGTTGCCTTTCATGACACAGTCCGACTTGTCAGGTGATTAATACTTTCATTTTTTAATAACTAATTTAGTTTAATTACTAATTATTTTTGAATTAGAAAATTTCAACAACTGGAACGGCCGCCAATCAGACAAATTAACACAAAAAAGTCCAAAAGAAGATGTCTAATTATTTAAGACTTGATTTGTATTTTGTTTTTGTTACTGAAAATATAGATAATCGAAAATGAACTGCATATTCGGTGCTTTGAAACTCATTTAAAAAATAGTGTTTTTTTTCTCAATTTTTTAAGTAAACAATCTCGATTGTTTAGGTGTAAATACATTAAAATAATGCCATAACATTAAACAGTATTGATTGATAAGAGTTGCCTCGTTAGAGCTTCCGTTACGATACTGTCTTGAAAATAGTTTCATTATATTAAATATTATACACTTATTAAATACATTTAAAATACATTTAAAATTCATTTTTCAAGTGCCATTAAGTGCCTTAAATATTACCCTTAAATACCTGGTTATATATCAAAGCCTTTATATAATATTGTGAGGCTATTTATAAATATATAGTTATATCCATTTATAAATATATTTGTATTGCAATATATATACAACAGTATTGTGAGAAACTTATTCATTATATTATTATTAATATTAATAATGAGTTTTATTCATATCAAAACATGTGCCTATTGTTATCAGTGTATTGTTTTGATCTTTATTTTATGCATTTTTGTGAGTAATTAACATTTGTTTTGCTTATTATTATTAAATATTACTTTTATAATCAATTTAGTTTATATATCAATTATTTCATTTTCATAATTAATGCTTTTGTTAACTCAATTTAACGCATTTTAAACAAATTAATCAATTTATTTAACTTAAATTCACTACTTTTTCAAGATATCAATTATGCGTATAATTAGTTATAGTAATTAAACCTAAATATTGAAACTATTCGAAAATAGTCACTAAACTCATTAGCCTTTCCTTAAAGTCCTATTAAAGTCTTTTCCGTTTTTTTGCAGACTTCTTAAAAGTTA
This sequence comes from Malaconothrus monodactylus, assembly GCA_034697245.1. NCBI lineage: Eukaryota > Metazoa > Arthropoda > Arachnida > Sarcoptiformes > Malaconothridae > Malaconothrus > Malaconothrus monodactylus. Next base: position 4,609 of record JAQIWZ010001012.1, read on the forward strand.
TTTCTCGGCCAAAAACTTGCAGCCATTGCTCAAAGATTACAGGAAAATCTCAATCATTCATGAATTGTCTGCTAATAGTTTAGTCACAGATCCATCACGAAAAAAAAGTTCTTAAAAAAGTTTGACTTCAGTACTAAATGAAAGATAATGACAGTTGAAAGACGATATAACTATTGATAAATTAAGGCCAAAAATTGATGGAATTGTTGGAAACTAGGCTCACAATCAAAATTAATTATAAGAATATCAATAAAAAAAATAATTGTTTTCATATGAAAAATAACATCTAATATATACTTATCTTTCAGCCTTGATTATTAATGATTGTCATGAGATTAACAATTATACAGAATTAGAATTAACGATTCGACTCTACTGTAAGAACGATTAGGCTGTGCTTAAGCTTTGAATATTTTGGTTTTAGTTATTTTAAATAAAATATTGTTTCTCTATTCATATAATCCTTCACAAAAGCATATTTCTTGTAAAACAGAAGTAAGATCAGGAATATTAGGATAAGTATGACCTCAGTTGAGACAATTTTAAATATAAGCTCAACTTATTATTCAGTTAGAACTCATTTTTCATTTAGAAAACTTTATATCAAAACCTTTGATAACAGTTTTCAATATTGAGTTAGACTTCGAATGAGTTGATATTTTAAATGCAAAATGAAAGGCATTTTAATATGTATTAAAAATTTCTCAAAATTAAGTTAAGAAATGCATTGAATATATCAAAATTGCTTATTTTAATTTACTTTCAGAAATAATTCCTCCCTTTTTCGTGTTTAGTTTAAATTCATAACAAGTTGCTATCAATGGAATTTCATTTGATTTATTAAATTTTAAAAAAAATCTCGTGATTTTCAAGTAAAAGAGTTGAATAAAGTGGTCATTCACCAGATGTATAGAATAAAAGTTAGAGCCTTTTGAGAATATGTTATTTAATAAGTTAATTAAGTGGGTTTATGCAAATAAATGCTTAAAAACAAAAAAGTAGCCGAACATCTTTTAGTGAGTAAATCATCGCAATTCAATTACCCTTAAGGCGTTTAGTGATCAAATTTTATTTTTATATATTACTATTTCTATAAAGAATAATCATCCCATTGGTTATATACATTCTGCTATAATTCTAGATAATTATTCATTATATTTTCTAAAGAGTCTCGTTTTCGAAAGGGTTAAAGAGGAGCGATTGAAAGAATCGTTTATCTGTAAAAACTTAATTACAAACGATTATTCCAAACAGTTTTTAGTTCAAATTGAGAAAAATTGATTAGAAAACTTATTTTTGTTGTGTTAGATTTTGTACATTAAAGTTGTGAATCTACTAATATTTAATAGAATGAATCGATAGTTTGATGTTCTAAATAAACATCATTTCTAACTCTATGATCAGTTAAGTCCGTAAATAATTAAGCACTTCATGCGCAAAAATAGGGCGTTTGGCTGATTATAACAAAAGTCTAAATTTCAGACTATGAAATCAATTTTAACCCATTTCAACAATTTTTTCTTTGTTAAAATATTCATTAATTTTGAATATCGTTGAAACTCATCATTAATAACCATGAAAGAGATGACTCGATTAATTATAAGCATATTTAAGAATATTAATGTTTTATTGTGAAGTAGACAGCACTTAATTATGAGCCAATTACTCATATTTATTCTACAAGTTTAAAAAATTTTGATTTAATCGTAACACATAATAAATTTTAATTGATAAGTAAACCCTCATGAAAATTAATTTGTCTTCAACCCAGTCCTCACTTGGCCGAAGACATTACTTGATTGAAAAAAAACCCACTTTTCATAAGAATAACTCTCTCACAGTTAGGTTATTAATCATTGACGTTTTTGCTAAGAAGCGAACATAATCTCATGGTATTACTTGTCTCTATGAACTTCATTGTAAAGTTAAATAATTGCAGCTTAAAGTATTTTTAAAAATATATATTTTTACATTTGAATTTTCGATTGTTAGCATTTAAAGCAGAAATAGATTTTCCGATTAACTAATTTGAATATTGTGAATATCTCTGTGAAATTAGATGCTATGAAAAATCTAATACTATACGTAACACATAGCTCACGGATATTTTTATTGTCAAACTAAACACGTTTATAATCCAAAAGTAAACAAATAAAGAAGATTTTTGTAGCAATAAATTAAAAATCGACCTCACATTTTGGTTTTAAGTTAGTTTGGATCCTGACTGTGTGTATACTTTTTACAACACTAAAGCGGACATCATCTGTCACTAAACAAACATCGACTATTAATTTACAAATTTCCCACTGCCCATTCGGACTCTATATTTAGGTCAGAAACATCTTATCCTAAGATCTCAATAAATGAATAACTGAATAACAGTATCTTTATTTAATTTTAAACAATTATTTATTGTAAACAAGAAAACATTTTATTTATTCAACAAAAATATCTGAATACAAGAGTGTTTTAGATTATTTTTCACTGTAATTCAATTATTTTTTCGACCTGTACTATTATTTTGAAGTGAATTTCAATTTGCAGATTAAAGATAAATATGATTTATTAATTTCTTCTTAACTATATTCCTATACTCTAACAATACTGTCCATAATTTTTTATTACAAGCGCAACTTTTATTGTACTGCTAAACAAGTATTGTTTATCGCTTGGATTTATTTAAACTCAAGCTATTTTGATCTATAAAAGAATATTTTAGAAAACATTGACCACAGAATGATTTCTAAAAATATTCACATAAAATAAAACTTCTTTTATAGCTAACACGTGTCAATATCTTTTGTTTTTTAATAAACACTTACTGTGAACACATAACTTTCTTGATGTGATTAACTATGAATAGAAGGTTAAAAGTTATATTAGTTTAAAGTTCAATTCAGGACTGTATTGTTGAAGATTGTATTGAAGACTGTATTGAAGACTGTATTACTGAAGACTGTATTATTCAATACTGTATTATTCAAGACTGTATCTCATTTATGAGAGTCTATGTGGGCTGAAATTGAAGTTTTTGGGGCGTAGAAAAGTTATTAAAGGTCAGAGGGGATGAAATATTTTACTATAATTTATTCATAGATGATTCCCAAATAATTGGTTTGTTCTTAATCTTTATCTATTTTAGAACAATATGAGCTTTAAAGATAAACCATTTGAAAGTTATTAGTGCTTTTATCTTTTAAAAACTTATGTGACTTTTATTACTTTTTATTTGAAGACATGAGTAGTTCGAAGGCTAGTCTTTAAAGACTTAACTAAATTTAATGAATAATATTTCAACAATAGTCGTCTAAATACTCCTCAGTTATCAAAGATAGCTTTATTTGAGGTTAAAATTTATTTTTGAACAAAATAGTCGAGACTTTAAAAGGTTTTTAAATTTTTTACTCAACACAATAGCGTCTAATGATTAAAATCGAGAAACACTGTATTGTATGTAAGTTTTCAAGTTTTTAAGTTAAAGGAAATATGAGAGAATATTAGAGATGATAGAATTCCCGCTGATTCGCATCAACCTCTAAAACAGATCTGACTTGAGGTTATTCTTATCAAACTTTTGGACTCATGAATTCAACAAATATTCAATATCACTGTTATTCTGCAAATTTCCTAAAATATCAACTTTTTTATATAATCAGTTTATAGTTTACCAACATTTATATTTCAATCAATTAAGTATATAACCAATACAATAGTTATTAGTTATTCTTTTTTTAGTTCAAATATGAAAAATATTAAGAAAAATTGAGTCATTCATTATTTCATTTGATTTTTTTTTTGAAAGGGTAAAACTTATTGCTTTGAAAATCATTGTCAGTTTGACTCCAGTAATAAGATTTATAATATCAATCACACCTTCTTTTTTGAAGTGAAATCTTTTCAAAAATCGTTATTAAAACTGATTGTTATCGAGAAAACTGCGAAGAGTTCATTTTTCATATCATAGTTTCTTTTTAGAAAAACATATTGAAAGAACAAAATGATTCACTTATTAATAATTTTCATCAACTTTAACAATTTATTTGTTTTCTTTAAATTTAATTATAAGCTCACAAAAACAAAAATTGCTGAAATCTATTGAGAATCTAGTATTTCATTTCGTTGATCCAGTTTTTAAGCTATAATTTTGATTGTATTCTAATGAAAGAAAGAAATGAATAATGGCTTAAAAGTAATAATTAAAATAATAAACAATTAAGTATCTGAAAAGAGAATGAGATACTAATAAAATATTTATTATTAAATATGAGTGCAATTATTTTTAATAAATTATGCATTATATGAATAATAATTAATTAAAATTGTGGGAATCTTAAAGAAAAATATAAGTTAATCCATAAATAAATAACGAGTAAGAGTTTAGATCAAACCACTAAATTTGGAGCAACAAAAAACAAATTTCTTAATCATAGCTGTACTATAAAGATTAGGATTAATTAATTATTTGCGCCAATATTTGTATTTCAAAACATATTTTCAAAGCAATAATAATAATGCAATTTTATAAAAGAAGAAAACAATTATTTAAAACAATAAACGATAGTCTTATATATATATATAAAGCAATATGATATAGACTTGATTTGGCGCCGCCAGAAATCCAGTATTAGTGATCCGGCTGTTCCCGTTTTATGCCGTTATGTCGGATATGGCAAACTTTTTCGTTGGCTCATAATATTATTGGCTTCATGTATGACTTGTTCTTTCGACTGGATATATTCTCACACCTTTTCTTAAACCTGTAGTCACAGCGCCTTTTCCAATATATAATATGCTTCGCTTTACTGATCCTAATCATAATTATTATGCTATGACTACTTTAAGAGAAGCTCTCATGTGCAGTTAGTTTATATATAACTGTCAAATAATTCACTGCTTTAAAAGTACAAGTCTTTTAATTATTCTATTTTTAATTATCGGTTTGAAATTGAAAACCACTTCATTTTGTATTAAAAGTTAATGAAATCTCTTCTAAAGCTTTCGAATAACAAGTTTTTGTGTTATAACTTAAACAACGGTTTATTTTCTAAGTGATTATATAAGAAAAAACTTTTTGAATAAATTATTGAATTGTATAAAAAAAATGGTAATAAATACATCATCAAATCGAAGTTTGAAGATTGCGATACTGGGATCAGCGCAGTCGGGAAAATCTGGTAAGTTATTGAAAAAATATTAATAATTTGTTCAAATTTTGTTCAATAATTATAAACAAACAAAAGTTTCAATTTTACTACTCTTGCACTTTTGATTCCTATATTCTAAGTTTGAACATTATTCAGAAAAGGGTTGCCCTAATAACCCAATCTTTTACTATCTTATCCTTTGGTTTTGCTGTCCGTACATCACAAACAAAGTGTTACAAATTATTGTTGATCTTATGAAATGATAGTGTCTGGCATTTTATCACATCCAAAGTGGATCAGTTCCCGGTTGGATACTAACGATCAAAACACTCCTTTGACATCTCTTTTTTTTATGTTTCACTATAAATGCTGTCGTTTGGAGACAAAACCACAAATTATTCTTTGATGAGTACTTTTATTTACACAAATAATAACAACTGTTAGAACTTAATAAACAAGATTCATTTCTCGAACAAAAGATCATTTAGTTTTAGACTCATTTACTATAATTTATATTTTTAAAAATGAAATATTGCTTGAAAAGAGTGCAAACTTCCTATAAAAATAAATAGAAGTTTCTGTGTTTTCTGTGTTTCATTTAATTTATTAATATTTGTAAAAAAGTTTTGCAAATTTAAATATCGTATTATTATTTTGTTACGAAATGTCATTTTAAAGAAGCAATGTTTTAATTTCTCTTCAAATAAATTTCCCGAATTTCAAAATTTATTTATTGTAAATGTAAAACCGTTTCTAAATCATTTTTATTTTTATTTTTTTGAAATATCAGCTAATATTTGAATATGTAATTGAGTGCAAAATCCCTTTCACGCAAAAGCTGAAGTAAAAACTCATTGATTAAAATCTGATGCACACCTCTTTTTTTAATGTATTTTTAATAACTTTCACACACCTTCAGACAAGTCTTAATAGAACTTTAGGGGTCCTGGACTACACTGACTCACCATTGAATATCTTTAAATTAATTCATTTCAGATAAAGATATCGAGTTTTATTATAAGTTAACTTTTAGTTATCTTTAAACATAATTGTTCCTAAATTTTGAATTCAATATTTCCTAAAGTTTGTTTGCTTTTGAAAGAAAAAAACATGACTAACACCTTAATATGCAATGTCAATAAAATCTCTCGTGTATTTAAAGTCGTGAGAGTTTACAACTTTTAATTTCTTAAGTTTGTTAGCATTTTTCTGACATTTTATCGAAACATGTTTTGAAATGTATTTTCAAATTTATATTTTTATGATATTCATAAAGTTATTATTCAAAGTTTGACAGTTCAAAGCTTGAACTTCAAATTTAATAAATAAATTTTTGTTCGCTTGTTAGCAAATGCTTTACAAACAATTGTTGTCAAATACAACAAATACTTTATCAATGCTTTTATTGTCAATATGAAGAGTCACTCGAACCCTAAATATTTAACCCTTTATATGAAGTTTGATATATTAGAAAATATTGCAGCACAATATAAAATGAAGTTATTATAAAATGAAGTTATTATAAAAAGAAGTTATTTTACATATCATTTAATGGCCAATTTTAAAACTTTGATTCAAATCTTTTAGTAGTGGGAGAAGTGAACTTCAAAATAGCTCATCAAAGACTAGACTTTATAGTAAAACTGGACTTATTTTTCTATCGTTAATTTTGATCGACCCTAATTTTGACAGTTAGATTTGACAGCTGAGTTGTCAAATTACTTTTGTTCTTCATGTTTTTTGCAATAAATTATTTTTTCGACTCATGATTGTTTATTTAAGTGACATTTTTAATTATTAGATTAGATAAATGTGCAAATATTGAGAAAAAAAATGCTTTTTATAAATTCCAACAAGTATTGAAATTTTAATTTTTGCATTAAATTCATATTAATTTTTCAATTTAAAATTATATTAAGGTTTATGTTCCTATTTTAGAGTAAATTGAGAAATAGAGAATAGATTAAAAAAGAATAAGGCATTCAAAAAATTTCGAATCAAAGCATGAGATAATTTTGGAATAATTCAAATGAATCAAATGCTTGAGAGGTGAATAGATGAAAGTTAAAAGCCTCCCAAAATCTTTAAGAAAAACACTATAATTGAACCGCAAATAGAGCAAAGGTCATGGAATCTGAAACTTGAAATACTGTTATTTTCGTTTATAGAATTTTTTCAAATGTTTCTTCAATTGTAAGATTATAGGTATTGTTATTATAGGTATTTTTAGTCACGAAATCGTACACAATATTTTGAGGTACCTAAACATCTGGAGAATTTAAAAATAATATACAAATATATATATTTATATAATATATATGTTAAATAAATTCAGTTGTTAGAGTAGTAGAAACAGGATTTATTTTTATTTAAGATCTATATAAATATTTTTAAGATTTTTAACAAAATTTAAGATTTATTTTGATATGATCTGGAATTTTGATATGTTTTGACACTTTTAATCTATTAACCGTGTCTTACGTTGTGTCGAACCCTTTTAACTGGTGTTAAGTAAAACGATATGTTTTGAGTTATGTTAAATTTAACTGTTGAAAAAATTACATTTAAATTTTAATCAGATTTTCATGATTAAAAGGATACTATTTTGAATTGTTAGCAATATTTAATAATTATTCAAAAGTTAAGTTAAATATTATCACATTTAGTCAAACGACTTGAGGCACAGATCTCGAGCCAATCAATTCTGGATTCATTTGCTCTCAAAATTATTAATTCTATTTTTGATCGAGTATTGGAATATTGTTTTCCAAAAATTGTATTCTAACTAAATAATTGTTTATGCGAATAATGCCTCCGGGCATCTCTCACTTGCCTAAATACATAGCATAGACAAGTCTGCGCTCTTCTGCTCGTATATTTTGAGAGACGATACTTTGATTATAGGCTTTAATGCTACCATCAAATAAACACTTTGTTAGAAACTGTTATGAATTATCTGTTTCTCTCATATTGTTGTCAATAAATTTCAGAAGAACAAAGACCGTATAAATATTTTTTGGTTACAGAAACCAATTAGATTTTTAACACATAAACAATGGTCAGATAGCTATTAGAATACTTGAAGAAAATTAGTTGCTGTTGATTGTGAAAATAGATAAAAAGTCAGTCTGACTTTAGTGACATATCGATATCTGGGCTTTTTTGATGAAGTGATCCATTATTTTTTATTAGATTGCATTTGATCCCAAATTTACTAAACTAACTAAACATATATCAAGTATTCAAGCAATTAAGTGAAGTCAGATTCCAAACATTTTTCCATTTTTGAGTCAAATTATTTATTAATGACTGCAAAACTAGAGAAATAGCATTTCTTGCCTCCAATGAATTTTGAATATTTATTTGAATAATTGATTTTTCAGTTTCGAGAATAACTTTATAAATTTATGTAAATGTTTTAAAAAGATGATTATCAGAAATGATAAATAGGTATTAGAGAAAATGGATAGAAATTCAAGAAGAACTACATGCATGTGAATGAGGGTCAAAGAGCCTCTAAGGAATTTAAGCGCCAAAATTTTTATTTATTACTCTACTTAGTTTCATATGTATAGATAATTTATAATTTTTCTTTATCTAACTGTGATTTTATTAAACTTTTAATTTTTTTCCTCTCTTAAGAATAGTTGACTCACTCCTAACTCATATCATTGATTAGATAAGATAAGTTTTAATTATTTGATAGATCTTGCAGTTGAGTTACAGTTGAGTTACAGTTACCTATATTTATATTACTTGTCCATAACTAGTGCAACAATTAATATATTGTTGTAGTTAAAAAATATAAAAAATAAGTTTCTTTAAATATATTGAAAATTAAAACTTTAGTTTTGGTGAACATGTATTTTAAAAAAGAGTTTGTTTAAATATATTGAAAATTAAAACTTTAGTTTTGTTGAGCATGAATGTTTTTTTCTAACTTGTTCCAGAAACAAATATTGTTATATTAAAACAACTTTAAACTCGATTGAATCCCTTTTCTCACTCTAAATGCTGAATAAATGCTGAATAAATGCTGAATTTTAAAACCACTAACTTTTTTAAAACTACAAACTTTTTTGAGCTAAGACTGGAATCGTGACCTTGAAATTAATATTTTCAAAATTATGGATTAATATTTCATATTATTATTTACATTTTGCTATTGATTATCATTTTTAAGCTTTAGTTATACCTCGAATGAGTTGATGAGTCTTTTAAACATTATTTATTAATGATAAAAGACTTTGAATTAAATTTATTTAAATCAAAGAATACAATGCTATTTAAGTTTATATAATGTGTAATTAAATTGAAAACGCTTTTATAAGTGTCCCATTTTTAGGATCAGCTCTTAATTCTTGTTTTTCAGACAAAATCTCAGTCATAAAAATATCAAATTTTATTTTTAATTTCAGAGTTTTTACAG
>JAQIWZ010001013.1:0-14176 GCA_034697245.1 Malaconothrus monodactylus
CACCACTTGAATGATTTCGATACAGTGCTATTTCATGAAGTGGTGATCTTAGGGACCATTATTCGAGAAATGTTAAAGGCATCAACTATTAGTTTATCATCCATTCTCTTGAATCTCATCCATTCTGAGGCTCTCAAAAATTATATCTCAACTCAACCTGGTTTTATTAAAACCGGAATCTTGATTGGCTGTAATATTCTTCTGTAGGCGGTTGTTGTTTCGAAAAATGTTGTATGCCTTCATTGTCTTGCGGAAACTTTTGTTCAGAATGTTTCCTAGCCTTTAATGTTTTGGTAGCTGCTATACTGCTACCACTACCGTAGCTCTACGAGTATTAATTGACTAAAACTTTAAAACTTTGATTCTAAAACTTTGATTCTTTTAGAAATACAATTTTTTCTCAATCTCTAAAACAAACTGTAATATATTTAGTATTCAACACTTAACGGTATTCACCTGTGAAAGAGAACTTTTTATGGACTTTTGCTCATTTAAAGTATACCGACTGAAGAATCGCCTGAGGGAAAACCTGTAGTGGTGTAGGGAAGTTTTTGGCTTCCTGCCAGTATAAGCTCAGATATATTTGACAGGAAAGTTGGTCTTCTCTGGTTGATATGTTGCGGCGGTGGTGTACCAAACATCAAATATACATTATGCAGCTGTAAAGGTAGTGTAAGGTGCGTGCATTTCACTTGCGTGTTTCAATAACATTGCGGTTGCATTAAGGGTTTTCGTGTGCGTGTGTGTGCCTTATATGTGTGAGGGCTCATATAGTGCTCCTGCATTTCCAACTATTACTTGTGTCAATTCAAGTCTTTAATTTGTTATAAGATATTTTTTGAGTTTAAAGTATTTCATATTTATTTATACTGTATATAAATTTATGTTTCAAATAATTATTTTAGTCACAAGTCAATAGAAATGACTTTCATTACTTTATTAACTTTATTGCAGTTATTTTAACAATTGATGCAAAATTGAATGGATTTTGTTATATAAATAAATCATTTAATAAGAAATTGAACATTCGTTTTAATATTGAATATTTAATAAACTAAAAGATCAAGTTCGGGAAAAGTGAATTTCCCTTTAAGTGCGAATAAATTAAATAATAAGTGGAAAGTTTGACGCTAATAGTGAGCTCATGGCATCTCCCAATGCATACGATCCAATTCAAAATGAACTAACGGCAGTTCATCACTCTTCGCCTTATTCACATTGTGATAATCCAATGATAAGCCAACTTTCGCCATCCAGAACAACAAATATGCCACAACATAACACAGATCCGGGCACTCCGAACAGTGTTTACACTATCTATAATGACACTTCTGAACAAAGTCCTGGCGCTCTGGACTGGTCTTATCAACATCGCGAACAAGATATGGGATATCCTTCAGAACACGAAGCTTCGAGTCCAACAATGGCTCTTTACGGGCATCAAAGTATGACAGGAGAGTTAGGCATCCCTGGAAGCCATGCGCAACATTTGGTGAAAATCGGTGGCAATCAAATGGTAAAAGGTGTTGGTCGCGGAGGCGGCAGTATTGGTGGTCAGATCGGTGTTGAACAACGCATAAGAAGGCCTATGAATGCGTTCATGGTTTGGGCAAAAGCGGAAAGGAAAAGATTGGCAGATGAAAATCCTGACCTGCACAACGCTGATCTCAGCAAAATGTTAGGTATGGTGTTGTTGATGATGCTATTTTAGTTTTTTATTCAATTGGGTGCGTCTGCTGTGTCTTACTTACTATGTTTAAAAACTGTAGAACAACTTCGCTTCGAACGTTTAATCGCTTAAATAGTTTTTTCAATCGCCTCAACATTTTAGGAGTTAAGTTAAATAGAAAAAAAGCCATTGAAAGACTATTTTAGCGGAACAGGTGTTTGCAATTCGTATTTTGTTGAAATAATGTTTTTTTTCTGCACACTTCGTGACGGAGTTTATGGAGACTGACGCAAAGCGTTGCAATTTCTCAAAAGTTTTCTAAGAGTTGAGCAGCAGGTGCTAACCTTGCATTGCATAATAATATTAGATGTACCTGTGGCAAGGATATCATGTGAGGCAGTCTTAGAATGAGTTTTAGAATCAGTCTTAGTATACGTTTTAGAATCAGTCTTACTATACATCTAACTGTTGCATTGCATTGTAATATTTGTGTACAATAACCGGTTAGGAGACCCTATGCTTGCCTTCTCAAAAAAATAACTCACTTCAATCATTTTGTTCTTCACATTTTTGTGGTCAATATTTAAAGGATCTTAATTCAAGGCCAACAAATAGTAAAAATCTTAACTAAATCCCTAACTATTTGCTGTCATAGTATAGAGTCAGTCATAGTATAGTCAGTCAGTCCCTAATTATACATTATGTCAGTGATTGACATCATAAAAATATAGTTTTTTCCGAAAACTACCGGGTATTTCAGATAATTCTACTGATAAAAAATCACTTTCTCTAGAAGTACTCTTTCAACTAACCATTGAGTGGGCATTGCATAAGTCAATTAATTTATAATCACTATTTCGATATATTTGGAGATAAATTCAAAAATTATCGCTTTCATGGTCTTTATGACTACTGCAGTTTGAAATTAATTGATTGCTGATAATAGATAATAGACTAATCCCGATATAATCAATTCATTGTTTCTCATTTATTGTTCGTATTATCTTTGCTTTTAATTTTGATATAAACTTAATCCCAAATATAAAACAACATCTTATGACACCATAATATTTATCTTATTATTAGACAAATGTAGAATATATTCAATATTAAACACTAGATTTTAATCGAAATCAAACTCTGCTCTTATGCTAAATATATCATAAAATTAGAGGTTTTATATGTTTAGTTCATAACTTATAACTTATATATTCCAACTTGACTTCAATAAACCTTTTTGTGAAATATAGCTTTAATAGGTTTATAAAATTGTGATTTGTCTTATACTAAAATCTAACTACCATTCCATTAAATTAATCTTTTAATATTCCAAATCTTTTTAAAAATATTATAAATATTAAAATATTGTCTATGCGTACAGTTTAACACCAATAATATTCTTCCCTTTTATCTTATCTACTATTATCTCATTGAAAATTGACATCAAATTTCATTACATACTTATAGAGCTCGTTCTACTATTTCTTTATTTATTGGATAATTAACTTCATATTAATGAAATGTTTTTTTCCTTTCATTTATTTATCCAATTTTCAAATTTTATAATTTAAAACGACTGACTTTGACGTCAATAATAAAATCAATTCTCCGCAACTCATTAATAGCAATGAATGCACACTCTATTAACAATTTCCTTGTTATACTTCAACACATATCTCGGAATAATATTTTCTATAAATTTCCTCACTTTATAACGTTTTTTTCCCACAAATCTTTCTTTAAGAAAATGCTTTTAGAAAATATTTATCGTATTCCTTTGAAGTATAATATCTCATGATCTTCTAATTTAAAGTCATATAAACTATGGTATTGACGACAATTCTTAATTGATTTGACGTCAATTAAAAACCAATTAAAGCAATTGGTTTATCTTCAAACTTGACTCGTACTTAAAGTTATTTAATAGAGAACAAAAGTTGTCTAATTTTCTAATTTGCATAATAGCCTTTAGCATTAGAACTGCTCGTAATTACTTGAGCCTAACCTCTTGAGTACGTTTTGTGTTGAGGAACTTTTTTACAGTTTTAATTATGACCAAGAATTACAAATAATTTTGAAATATTTTCCTTTAACTGTTGCGAAAATTATTATAATCAACTTAATTGAGTTTTTATCTAAATTCTAAATTTCTTTCCCACTTTTAATCAAAAAATTGATTGATTGAAGTTGAATATGCTTTATATGCTTTTTTGAGATTATTAGTCAAGATTAAAAATTTCTTTTAGAACTAAAATGTATTTTATATTTGTATTTGAAGTGAAAAGAGATTTTATAATACTTTTGAAATTATGAGTTGAAAATAGTATTAAACTTAATATAAGTTTAAATATTAAATATCTCAATAAGTCTCTGTTATTTAATGCAAACAAATATAATGAATGAAAATCTATGAGACATTTTGTTCTAGTATTTAGTCTATATTGATCTTAAGAGAAAGTCGCTTTTCAATATGTAAATCCATTGAGTTTGAAGGACTTATTGTTGGAATTTTTTTTATTATACATATAATAAACTTAATTACAATCCCTTTGGAGTTTTCCTTCTTCTCTTTCATAAAATTAAATTTCTTCTCTCGAATCTTTTGAAAATAAGTTTGAAAAAGTTGCTGATATTCCTTGTTTTGTTTATCTACTATTGACTAATTCACTTCTAATAGGATGTAAAGAAATGCTTATTTTGTCAATAGTTTCATTTGAATAAAAGTCATGTGTTTTGTGTAATTGAATTGAGTTGAGAAAGAAAAATGATTTATGAGCAAATTCAAAGTTGTGACTAATATATAACTGAAGTAACAGTAAATAGGATAAAATTTATGAGAAAAATAAAAATAGACAATAGGAATTGAAAAAAATATATGAAATACTTGAAATGCAAAAATTGACTGAAAATCAAAATAAGTTTATCCGAATTAAGGTGAGAGCTCTTTCAATGACTCTCGAGATTTGTTGAGTTGTCCGTCTGTAGGTCTTCTTTATGAGTGTCTATGGAATTGACGTCAATAAACTAGAATAAAAGACCACTGCGTCTCAATTTTTAACTATTTTTTAAAAACATTTTGTTCTTTTTATTGGCCTTTAATCTCAATCAGAGATTTCAAACAATGATAGCAATGACTGCAAATATTAGTAAATATTTAGAGATTGATTCAAAATATGATCAATAATTTTTGATAAAAGTTAGTTCAACGAAATGATAATAAGATTCTAAATAATCCAATTAAATATTTGATAAATTTTCAAAACTGTTTATTAAATAGTATAAAATAATCATAAATTATGATATGATTTATCAAAATTAATAAGTTTTGAACGCTTTTGACTTAACTCTTTAGTGAAATAAATTACTTACTCTTTAATCCGAGCGCTTTCGGTCTTCTCCAATACCTTCATCTGTGATTAAAATAATTAAATTGTATTAAAATTGTTACTAAAAATTAATCAAAAGCACATTTATCTGTAACGGCTGACCAAATATTGTTAATCAGTTGACTCTTATCTCTATTAATTATAATTCTAATAATTAAAGACTCGAATATATATAGTTGTAACAAACTTTGAAGTCTCGAGAGTTATCCCAATTCATAATATGACTTTCATTTAAGATATTTTAAGATTTGAGATTTTAATATTAATGAATTAAGATTTTTATTATTTTGCAATGATTTGAGGCACAAAATGCTAGAGAGAAAGAGAGTCAGTCGTATAGAGAGTCTATTAATATTTTATTGTTTGAAATTCAAGAATCTCTTATAAAAGCAAATTAAATATTAGAAAAATGAATGAGATATAAGAATAAAGAGGCATTAATCAAAATCAATTAAAAAAACAGTGATAAACATAGGAATCAATAAAAGAGATTAGATAGAATCATAAAAGGAGTTAATACAGGATAAAGTGTAAGATCTTATAACAAATTTAATGATATAAAGTTATTAATAATGTTTAAATGGCAAACGCCCGCTTTATGGGTGCTCACGCTTTTACAAATCACTCTACAAACTATTTTCTAGAGCCCGTACTGCCTCTACTCCAAGTTCATTGTTTTGATTTCATTGCACTCTCACAGCATTTTTACCACAGCTTTTTAACGCTGAAATAAGTTACCATTTTGGCCGTTCACGAAAAGCTATACACCACTGTCTTCTTATTGTTACCACAAGTTTTGGATATTTTTAACACACCCAAAATGTAAGAAGGGCTAAACCATCGCAAGAGGGTAGTGAACTCATTATTACTAACTTTGTCATACCTTATGTCGAACTTACTGTGTATTTCTCATTGCTTGAGTTGTTATTGCCTAAAACCAACCTGTTTTTACTATTATTTGAACAATTTTTAAATTTAGTCAAATTTTCGCACTTTCTTTTCTCTAAAAAGTGATTCGATTTTGAAATGTTTCGCTTGTGATGTATTTGATTTTTTCCTTATTCACATATAAAAATATTGAAGTTTTTACGTAAAATTTGAAATCGTGATCAATCACAATAGTAGTGTTAAAAAAACGTAATGCATCCATAATGTTATTAATGCTTGGATTGCATTTTTTTGCCTTATGTACACAATCTTCTAGTTTGTGTTTATCTAAAGCTACCGTAAATAATAACAAGGTAACGAAATTGGGAAGGGTCACAGGTGATGCCAGATTTTTTCTCGCTAAATGTCAACCGCCAGTCGTTAAGCTTGACTGAGAAAATGCTCTTCAAACAAATCGAAAATTATTTGAACAATAATTTATATCCGATTTGTTATATTAACTTTTTTTTCGTCTCTTTCAATATTGAGTCAATTTTTGCATTCAATTCTCCAGACATTTGTTCGATTCCACAGAAAATCATAATGAGTTATAAGTTTTAACACGATATGCATTCTATTTGACTTCTCCCTAATTGCAGTGTTAAACTCGATATTAAAGATAGTGAAGGTGTAGAGCAAGGCATGCATGAGTTGATCCCATCAAAGACATCACATAAACTGACGTCATATATATTCTAAGTTTTTTCATAGTTGCAATTCGTGTGACAAAATGACTGAACCAGTGAAGAATAACTCAAGCGGCAAGAATTCAAGTACAAAAATTGCTTACAAAATACTACAACATATTCTCTGCATTCTTTAGTTTGTATTATTTTGCGATTCTTATCGCTTTGAGAAAAATGTTATTTTGACTCTAGTTTTTATCAAAGCTTATACAGAGCTTTCTCTATATCTTTGTCTCATCAGTTGAAATACAAGAATATTTATAAGAATGTTCTTTTCAGTGAATTAGTTAAGCATACAATGACTATATAAGAAGATTAATTGTTTCGAATATGTTTAATGAGTCTTACTTGAAATTACTTTGATTTATATGTTATGACACTGTTATTTGTCGAGAATTGTTATTTGAATTGTTATAATTATGAGATGGTTGGTTAGTTTCATAGGTTCTGCAATACCTTGCAATATGGATGACCTGACTTGACTTGACTTGCATTTGTTCTTTATTTGCCGCATGCTTTTACAACTACTCACATCTAAACGTGACTCTGATATATATCACTTATCAAAAGAGTAATTTACTAAAAATCTGTGTTGATTTCTTTCGAGATTCTTATAATTTGGCAGAAATGCTAAACGTGAGAAAATTAAGATCTTTTTCTATCGAATAGATATTTATTTTTTTTGTTGTTCAAATTTTCATAAAACTGCAAATATCGAGTCGTAAAACATAGAATGAAAGATTATATTTTGATAAGAAATTTCGTTTAAAAATTGAATGTTTAAACATAAAATTGACATAAACTGTTATCTAATTTGAATTAATGCCTATTAATTTAAAATATCTTATGGTTAGTCTTTTGTAAATCTTAAAGTATAGAAAATAAATGTATATTTTTTCCTTTCCTCACTCACTCTCTTAAATGAGAAATCTAAAGATTAAGTTTAAAAAAGAGGTTATTCGGCCTGATCAGAGCATAGTTGCAGCAGCGGAAAAGGGCGTGGAGCAAACTTGTGGCCCTCATTTCGTAATGTGATGGCGATTTTGCGTGTTTTGGGGTCACTAATGGCGGTTTACATACATTTTCTTGTGCAGTATTGAATGTGCAATAATTGTTTTCGATATCTGTAAAGCACAATAAAATAATCAATCTTTAGAACTGAATAACCACACAGTTTATAGCTGTATATAACTTATACCTTGCATTTTATGTTTGGATACAATACCAATGCATTCCGTATGCGCTCTAGAAATTAGATTTTAAGCAGAATAGAAAATATAAACTAAAGCTTTTAAGAATTCAATATTCTAGAGTTTATATCAAAAGATGATTTACGACTTGTTCAAAGAAGATAAGGTTTTAAAGATTCAAAAAAGCTATTTTTCATAACTTTGGCACAACAAAAAAACTGTCACTTTTTTCTTTAATAGAATTATATAACAAAAATCAACTTTTCTTATTGATTGAATCGAAAACGAATATTCAATTTTAAAATTTTTTCATTTTCTTTTTTTTGTCTAATAATAATAGAAAATATTCAACTATAAAAAAAATAAATCGGGCATTAGATTAGAATTTAAAATTTTCTATAATTTTCTGCTTAAGAATGAAAAACTCAAGAATGACTGTCTATTTATAAGACTTATAGTTAAGTTCATTCTGTAAAGCATTCGCTATTTATCTCTTATTAGCTAAAAGTTCTCATAAGAATTGTAGTATTGATAACAGGAAATGCATGATTAAAGAAAATAATGCTTAAAAAACTCTATAGATATTTAGAAATACTCCTGAGAATAACCATCAACTCTTTAAAACCATCAACTTTTAGGATGGAAATGATTAATTCATTTATGATTGTTATTTACACTAATGCTTAATTTAAATGTTAGCACAGAATCCATTTATTTATGTAAATTGAAAAGTCTTTTAAATAGGTTGCAATCAACAAATGTATTTCTACTAATGGTTGAGTTAGTGATGAGAGAGATATTAGTAGTCCTCGAGTGTCATCCGAAAAATTTGTTGCATAACGAGATCTAGTAGTTAAAGATATATCTCTTTTTTATATAAAACTTTTTCAATGGGAAGTAAAATAAGAATTGCGTTTAAGAAAAGTAATTACGCATCAACTTCTTGAGCATAATGTAGTTCTTTATATAAATATAGCCGCAGGCATTATTCCACCTTCAATTTAAGAAGTCCTACTTTACGCGCACAGCATAGCCTACTTCATTATTAAGGTGAATCTCTCATACTCTTATATTCTTATACTCTTTTTTTTGATGAGTTTCACTTAATGATCAACTCTTATAAGTATAACTTAACAGTTATAATGGCCATTGGCTACTGTTATCAAACTAGAAGCAAAAACTACATATCATTATTATAATATCCTTTCCTCTTTCTAGTACTATATATTCTCTCTCGCTCTGTCCTACAGAGTTGAGAATATTTAAAGTGCATAACCACCAACTGCTTCGAT
Source organism: Malaconothrus monodactylus (assembly GCA_034697245.1). Lineage (NCBI taxonomy): Eukaryota > Metazoa > Arthropoda > Arachnida > Sarcoptiformes > Malaconothridae > Malaconothrus > Malaconothrus monodactylus. The sequence goes on from JAQIWZ010001013.1 coordinate 9,151, forward strand.
ATTATATGCAAACTTTTTTATGCATTTTAGCCTCAGGTTTTGTTTAGTCTTTCACTTGATGGTAATGTTGAGTATATTTAACCTCTGATCCTTTTTTAAGGACTACTGTTTCATCGACGAACATACAACTTGATTTTCCTCCCTTTAAGTTTGAGTTCCTATCAAACAATACCAATTCCTTTGGTTTGCTTCAATTTTGAAATATTTTTTAAGTGATTTATTTTTAAAAAATAGCAAATATGTGGCAAAACACTAAAACTCAAAAGCCTTCAGACAGTAATTAATCAAACTTATACTCAACTTATGTCCTTTTATTGAGTTATATATAATGTCTATTTGATTTGTTAGTTAACAAATAAAATAATGTTATCAATTCATAAGGTTATTTTGAGTTTTTGGATTTAAATCTTTATTTTGAATATTTAAAGTGATCAGTGATTATGTTCTATCAATGACCGCATTGCTCAATAAGTTTTTAAAAAGCTTTAAACGGCACGGAAGCGGCCAAATCTTTTGCATTAAATGGATTGCTTGATTTTATAAAGGCATTCTTGACGAGTAATCCATCAGATTTTGTATAAATCCATAGTGGAAGCCAATAGGGCGCTTCATGCCCTTAATGGAACCGACAACCCGTTTCAATCTCAGAATATGTGCTTTCGAAATGAGTTATGTAATAGAAATTGTAGTTATAAACTATCAAACTATAGTGAGTTACTTAACTTTGGGTAATAAGTTCAACAACAACACAAAAATTAAGAGATCTAAATATTTCCTTTTTTTCTTTTTTTATCATAGTTAAAGTTTAAATAAATTCTGCCTAAAAAAGATCAAAGAATTTAGAAATTCATTTGATTTGTTAGATAAAGAGAAAAGAAAATACGAAACATAATTCAGTGAAATATGTTAGAAATATATTTAAAATATGTTTGAAATCCGGATTATAGTATTTGTTATTCAAAGATTCATGGGAAAAATGATTATTTAAATAAACTTAAAGAAAGAATTAAAGAGAAAATAAAAACAAAAAACATTGGAGAGAAAGCATGAAGATGTAGACCTTGCGTTAGGTAACATGCAATCATGTATGCTTTTTAAACGCTCGATTCTTCCTTGTGTAACATTAAAATAGAAAACCAAAATCATCCCTTTCTTATAACGACCTTCGCTGCATCTTTGATGATAGCTTCAAAAGTGTGTTGTGATGTCACTGAAAAACAAGATTTCTTTCGATTCTCATCACTATTTCAAGTGTTGGAAATTTTGAAGAAATGTTTTTCTTGTGTTCAACTATTACGAAAAAAATAGTGTATAGTTTTGATTTGATAATAATGCAAATTTTCCTAGAGTTACATTTAATGAGAAAGAGACTTTAGAAAGAGTGCGAAAAGTACTGATTATGTATTCGTTATAATATTTAAAGAGTAATATTTAGAGAAATTGCGTGTATATACTGTACCCGCACTAACGCTTTAGCGAATTTGATTGTATAGATTGTATATTGCGTGTTAACTTGAAATAATTGTGCGAAACCTTGAGGCCCGAAAAATAGAGATATATAGAATGTTTATATTCACTATCATAAGAAATGCTAGCTATGAATCTTAAGTTATTCTCATTACGATTTACTAATATTGCTTCTACTTATTAAAAATACATTCCCTTCACTAATGATAGCTTTGCGTTCTTATTAAACCTGAGAAGTTAGACAGGATTTAAATATTTTTTATTTTTTTTTATTCTTCATTTTATATTTAGAATTTCATTAACTTTCTCAGGTTGTAATACTCTTGAAATTTATGCTAAATAGAAAGTTGACTAAAACTTATAATATTCCGGTAGTAGAAAAATATAAATTCTAATACATTCCAGTTTTGACTCCAGTTATTCACACTTTTTTTCATATATTAGTTGGTTTACTATTAATTTTAACAGTAGCCAACATCACGACTTATATTATATCCATTACCCCAAATAAATTGAATGGCATTTATTACAATGAGTTAGCGTTTCATTTAAATGTCGTCCCGTTCACCCATCAAAAAAGTATCAGCCACTGCCCCATTTACACCCTCATAGAATATCTCATTTTTTACTTCATCACAACGACATTGAGAATGAGAGAGAAAGAGAAAGAAAGATACCACAGATTGAGAGAAAAAGAATTATTGCACGTATATGTGTCACAAATAATTATATATAATGATAATTGAGAAGGCCTTTAATGAAAATAAAATAGTACAGCACACAAGAAAAAATAAATTCTTCAATGCAAATATACTTCTATCACCTTTGAATTCCACTTTTTTAGGTGTACCCAAAATTTTGTTTTTCAACAAAATCAAATGAATAGAGAGTAATAATTATTGCAAAAGTAGAGAAAAAAAATTTTATAAAATAGATTTAAATTCGACTTATATGTTATCGTAAACGAAACGTGCGGGAAAACTGGTCACAAAACTAAGCGAATGATAGGATTGGTTCGGACTTAAAAGTATAAATCTGCGTATTGTTATCCCAAAACATCAAAGGCCTACTTTTGAGAGCAACAGTTACATAGAGCTATGAAGTTAAAGGGTGTAGTTCTTATGTCACACAAAAAAGATATATAGAAATGAGCCCGCATTGCATCGCATCTCATTTAATAACATTTTCCCGTATGTAATTTAAATGACTGACCCTTACATGCTTTAAATTTCTGGTCATAGATTTAACATAAGAACCACATTATAATTCGTGGGAAAATCATTGAAGATTACTGTTGTTAGGTTTTAGGCTACGCGTTCTGTTGAAGAGTGTGATCACCACTTACTCTCATGCTTGATATATATGCGTAAACCTACAATTTAGGTTTTATAAAAAAGTTACTTTGCATCTCATATTGAGTGACATGCCTGCGCACGAATCATATGCATGTTTTGCATTCTTTTTCTCCTTTTCATCTCTAAACACATTACATTACAAATCCCCTAAACTTTGTGTTCCTTTTCACCAAATGTTTAATTCTGTTTTGTTGGATGAGTTCTAAGTCTAAAACCTTTTAGCTTTATAACTATCCGAATAGATTTAGTCGACGTTTGATGTGATAGAAAATCTTTGTTTTGCATGCAGTTTATGATATCGTGAGTTAATGTCTGTTTTTCTTCTTTGAAGAAGGCTTCGGTCAAAACCAGTTACGCTATTCATTGTAATTGTATTCACATGATATAAAACTTCTTATAAACTTCTTATAAACTTCTTATTCTGACTTCTACTTCAAGTTTAATTAATTTGAAAATTAAAATTTATATTATGCTAAACTTGAGCCGTTCAGTAAAGAAGAGATACATTATATTTATTATTTTTTTATTCGCGCATATTATGACTTTAAGCGAGAGAACAGATATGAAACTCTAGTAAAAGTACGTCGAATAACAAGTCATAAGTTAATAAAGTGAATGCCATAATTCTTAGCTATGTTTTAAATCTTGTTTAATGGCGCGACCGCTTTAATGGCGCGACCGCTTTGATGATACTGAACAATCTGATAATAAAACAATGACCTAAACTTACCTAAATCTACATGTGGGAAGATATCCAACGGATACGCCTTCTAAGATCTTCACAACTACATCAGATGAGCTCAATTAAAACTTAATAATTAATTGTAATCAGTATTACAATTAAATTTAATTTTGTCGTCTCGCTCTATCCAATATTTAGGCCGACAGTTAGGCATACATTTTGATAAGTGCCTAAATTTTACTATAATTTTACTATAATAGTGATACTTATACGTGACATGATTACATAATCACTGTTCATACTTAACCTCAAGCTATTTTACGCACTTTGAATTGGAAATCAACTTTTACATCTCTTTTTCGTATTCACTTCTTATACTATTTCTCACAAGAAATATGATTCCAGTCGTAGCCTTTTTATTGATAGCTTTTAATTTATAGCTAAATTAATTATTAAAAGCAACAAACTTGATTTTTGTGATAAATGGCTTTTAAAATAACATTATTAAACTAATTCATTGATTATATTTTGTTTTTTTCAACCTTGCTCAACGTTGTTCTATGTTCTTAACACAATAGCATTTCTATGCCTAAGCAATTATCGCTATGAGGTCAACAAATAAAGTGCTCAATTAAATATTTTGTGCCCAAGAATCTTAATGAGATGTAATGAATAGGTAAATACTAAATACTAAAATCATTAAACCCTTCCAGCGATGGGCAATGATTTAAATTCAAAACTTAGATTAATAAATAAAACCCTAAAATTACACAATATTTGTTAATTTATTATTCATTTTTGTTCAATCAATTTCAAGACTGTGTTGAAGTGAAATAAATCAAAATCCCACCCACAGGTACCAAACATTTGAAATAGTGTTACACCAGAAATCATATATCAATATATTATCTTTTTTTGATATCATTTTACCACTTCCTGTTGTTTTTAAAATACTAAATATATTTACAAAAAAAAAAAAGTTTAAATAATATATACATATATAAGAATCCATGCAATGCTTTTCTCCTTTATTTGATTGATGGAATATTTTGTTATTAATAATTAGAATTTAAGAGGAATTACGCTCCAGCACAGGCCATATAATCCCAAGTGAAATCTTTATGCGTGATCGAAGTCTCGGAGCGCATCCCTTATCCCATCTTTTATGGGCTCAAAGCCGCTGCAGTTATTTTTCACTAATGCTGTCCTATGCTTTTCGATCATCTTAAATGTAATTGAATATCTATGCGTAACATATAATTATTATTTAATCTATGATAGGCATACAATATCTTCCCATTTTTGGGAATCAGCTTTTTTGATAAGAAGGCAAATCTTTGAATAAACTTTTCTTGAAAAGTAGACGCACATTAATTAACTCAACTTTTTAAATAGAAGTTCTAAAATGGATTGTTTCTAATGTTAATTTATACCTATAAGTGCTTACGTTCTGTCTAAACGTTTCGATTGTAGCACAGGTTGTAAGCAATTATGCAAATATGACTTGACATAAGTCTCACTA
>JAQIWZ010001014.1:0-14169 GCA_034697245.1 Malaconothrus monodactylus
GTTAACTTTTAGATTCAATTTTAATCCATTATTACTTACATTATGTCGAATCTGGAGCTTAAATGTAAAACTATAAGAAAAAGAGAGAGACGGAACTCAAAAATGTTCGCAGTTTAATCGTATGCAACAGACAATTATTTGAAGGAGAAAAAAAGTAGGAGTGAGCTCTTTTCGTAAATAGTGAAATGAATTAAAATTTGTTGTTTAGAGGTTGTGTATAACGGCTGTTTTATGTGATGCCACTTTTCATGTCATGTTATAAATGTTACGCGAGGGAAACATAGCAAAGAGCACAAATTGAGTTAAGATTGCATTGCTTGTGAAAGTTGGCTTTGGCTCCGAAATGATATGAAGTATATGTAGCAATAGATGCTATACTCATGCAAAATTCAAAACTCAATCATGTTAGCTCCAAGAGTATGTATTCCCAACTGAATTCTCAAACTATCTGAACCAATCCAATACGAGATGCGCAAAACTAGAAGAGCAACATTATATTCTAGATTACATATTATGCAACCAAACATCAAAAATATACCGCTTTGCATACTATACCTCTTCCTTCATATCAGGAATTTCTATAAACTCCTTTTCAACTAAATATACTGTACCTTCGATTATCTTTCAGTTTCTATTTTTTTAATGATAACTTGTAGAACAAAATCATCTTATAATATATTATAATGTATTGCACTTTTTTTTTGAAGTACAGCACAATACTAGGTATGACTAAAACTATAACGACTACAACAATCTTTTGCTGATCATTTCTCTTATTATATTACCATATAATACATCAGTTCTCTCTCAAACTTACTCACTCTTTCTCTCTCGAACTCACTCTCTCTCGAACTCACTCTTCTTCTTCTCTCTCTGTGCTCGTACTCTATCAATGCTTAAAGTCTGAATACAACTCTAGCACAAGGCATATTCGCATTGATCCATTGCAGGTGCATTATTGTGCATTATTTTCTCACCTGAATGCTAACTCTTACTCAAAGGCGGAGACTTTTGCACAATAAGAGAGAAATAGAGAGAGCACTAAATTTTTCTCTCTTTGATAATCATTTATCATATTCAATAATTATTTGGCTAAATCCCAGCTGACAGCCATTGTAAGATTATATGGGAGCCAAACTCTAAACCTATTTGTTCTTCAATAGAATAGTTCTTACTTTCTAACGACCCTTTCTTTTCTTTAGGGTAATTCTCTCTCAAATTATTAATGCTCATATACTATAGCTTTTTATAAGTGTCTTTTTTCATTTATTTTTGTCACATTAATAATGTAATCATTTAGTGTTTAATGAAATAAAAGTCAATGAGCTAAATGTTCTAATTTTTTATTACACTTCTTTTTATTTAAATAATTTGCTTCTTTTTCATTATTTATTTATTATTCATTGAGAGTTCATTTTTTTTCTCTACTTTATGTGCCAAACCATCTATTGTCAATTCATTTGATCATATCTCAATCGTTGTATAACTTGTTTAAATTTCAATCTAATCGAGTTTAAATGAATTAATGATTTGATTCTATTCTGATATACCTTTTGAAAATTTGATCAGAATATAGTGATAAGCTCTAAGTTTCTATTCTAAACTTTTAAGATGGATTAATCCATCGAATCAAATGAAGTAATAGTCACTCAAATATTACAGTCTATGTTATTTAATCAATAAAGGTTTAAGTAGTATTTCCTTTTTGCCTATGCATCCAATAAATCGATCCACTTTTATAGGAATAGGAAGAAATTGAATCTAAGGAAATCTTAAAATCAAGAAAAATTTATTTTTTTTCAATTAAATTTACGAAAACATGAGAAAATTAACAGAATTAGTGTTAAGCAGAATATTGAATTTGATGAACTTCATCAATAATCATTTTGACAAATTAGTGATTATACGATTCATTTAATTAATAGAATGCAATAATTTTGACGCATTCAACTAAATAATTAATTGCAATAATAATGAGTCATTAAGATTATAGCAAATAAATTATGTAAAATATCTAAATTAAATAAATTCAATTGAAACAATTTTTTTGTTCATAGTCTTATGCAAGCCATTTATTTCCTTATATTGTATATACAGTATATCTGATGCGTTAACTCGAATTAGATTAAAAAATTAGATTTTTTTCAAGTTTAATAATGAACGTATTTTGTCTGAATAATTATAACTATTTTATATATATGTATTAAATTCCCTATCAATTCAATAATGATTATGATAGAGATTTTCATTTTGAAGCAATACAAAAAAAATTCAGTACAATTTGAGTATCAAGGCTCAGATATTTTGCTCGATGAGAATCAGAATGTCTTGAGAACTATGAATTTGAATAGTTTAGAACATGAAACTGTGATATATAATTATCTTTCAATTGATTTTTGACTAATTTATCGAAATATTTTAAGAAAACTATCATTAAAACCCTTTTATGTACTATAATGTGCCATTTTTGGTCGACGAAAGAATGTCTTCGATTGCCTCTATTCATCTTAAACTTTTATAGGTTGATAAGCTTTCAAAAAAATCTTGCAATAAGAAACTGTTAAATAATTTAATAAAATACTACAAATTGATACTCATTTTATATTATACTTTAGTGATTAAGTTTATATAAATAATATTTAAAGTGTTAAGTTTGATGTTGTAATTAGAATAATATTCAAATTAAAAATAAAATCACTCAAATTCATCAAACTATTAGTTTAATAAGATTTCGATTTGTAACTGAAATTCCTTTACATTAATATTAGTAAAAATAAAATATTTCGCAATAGTTTTAAATCAATGATTTAAGTTTTATTTGTATATCATTTATAATTCTATATTCAAAATCAAAAAGTCATATAAGCTATATTGCTTTTGAAAATAGTTGAGCAATACTTACATTTGAAAGCTTTGGGAAATAACTTTTATAAATTGATAAAAGATAAACATTTAATATTCAAGAATTATATGAAGAACATCGCTATTATAAAATGCACAACATTTAGATTCAATATCTATGACTTGAAATTTGATACACAACCCAATCAATTATTAATCATTACCTCTATTGATATTGAATCTGTTTTATTTTATTTAAAAAAGAAGAATACTTTAGTTAAAAGATAAAGAAATCCAATAATAAGAGTTAATTTTATGCAAAAAATTTGAATTTGAATTAATTAATGAAATTGAAATTTGAAAAATATATATTTTGAATATTAATGGAAAATATTATTCAAAATTTGAATCATTCGCACATTTCAAAAATTGAAACTAATTAACTTTTAATAACTATTTCAAAGTTACTCAATTTAATGTCATATTATTATTCAAATTTATGTGTCAAAAGGCAGGCCACGTATCGATATTTGGCATTTATCTCTGAAACAGATAAAAATTGAGATTTAATCTTCAATTTTTGTGTAATACTTTCTTCATTCACTATTGCTTGTATTTCCAAAAATCTCATAGTATTTTACCTTCAAATTCCATTTTTATCATTTCATCCTATAAGCAGAGCAAACACAACATAAAAAAAACATTTTAGCCTAATTCTACTTTTTTCTCAGATTTGAAGATAAACAATATTTTGTTTAAATTCTGTAATAAAACAAAATATTGTTAATCTTCTGTAATTTAAATTTGTTCCTTGAAATTGACAACTTTCACGAAACATAATAGTAATAGTAATTTATCGATCGATTTCATTTTCTAAAAAGCTTAACGTTTAATGAGTATTACAAGTTTTCACTATTAAAGAAATTAATCATCAAGTCTTTACAACATTCAATTAAATCATAAACACTTTAATAGCACACTGAAGCAGAAAAAATTGAACAAACATTAATTTTCAAAGAATTGGAACAGTTTGAAATAAATGGTAAATTAGGTAAAAATAAATATATTGTATTAAAAATCGTTTATTCATTCAAATATTTTACAAAATATATACATTATATTAATAATTATTAGACGAATATTTATATATATAAAAGAGATTACAAAATGAAAAAACTTCTTTAGAAGTATCCAAAAAGAAAATAAAATAAAATAAAAAGATTTACAAATTAGAGATCACAGGGTATTGTTTTATTGCTGCTGCTCATAAAACAGCAAATATTATGTAAAGGCAATCAAGTTTTTATAAGTCTTGAAACTATGGCACAAATCAAATTGAAAGATTTTAAAGGCAAAAGTGATATTATATAAAGCCATGTTTTTCTAGACTTTTTATTATATTAAATTTGTTTGGCATGAATTGAAACTAATATTAATATTTTTGTTCTTTGACTATTGATCTTATTTAAAACAATTGATATTATAAGTGTTATGTGATATCGCTTTAAAAGCCTGGTATAGCTCTCATTCGCCTTTCAAAATATTCATATTTGTGTAAATGTCGACAATATATGAAGTTCACAACATTTAATAAATAATGTACAAAACAGGCTTAAAAATTGATGACTTTCAAAAGTAGTTCAATTGTTGTATAAAACAAATTACGAACTGATATATTTGGCAAAACTTCAATATATAAACCATTTTTGAATAAAATAGGCATAAATTTATACACTTTTCAAAATAGTTTCATTAACTTTAAATAATAATTATATTCATAATTGGATGAAAAATTAAATGCTGAGAATTAGTTGATCACAAATGCACACTATATATGAATTTAGAATCAAATAAGTCTATATTTATACAGTTGTTTCGTTCCTCCTAAGATTCAGTGGTTCTAATTCCCTTTGAAGTCTATCGAACTCATTATAATAGTCATGATCGTCAGACACATCATCGCTTACACTAATCTTACGATTTTTCACTATATTGTGCACTAATTGAGCGCAATTGCCATTAATTGAAGGATTTGTTTGTATGGATTGTACAATATTTTGTGCACTTATATTATTAGGAATTGTTAATGAGGTTTGTGGTATGGAATTGACGTATTCGTGTTCGCGATTCATTAAATGATACTCTAAATTATCGACACATCGTCCGCCAACCGGAACAAAATCCGGAATAAATCTGACGTAATCTTTCACTTTGCTATTAACTGATTCTATATTTGATATACAAATGCAATGTTTTAATTAAAAATGTTTCAAAAATTTTTTCTTTTGTTAAGAACCATTTGAATACCTGCTAGTTTTGCGTCGCCGATCAAATCCATATAACCCGAAGATTGACCAATAGGTCCGGGAGAGGGCATTAGATAGTCGTCTTCATCGACTGGTAATTTGAAAGGAAATTCTATGCTTTTCGAAGACATGTTCGCATTATTTCTCATTATTTCGCAGAGATCGCCATCTGATTCAAGAAAACAAAGATCGAGTTATTTTTAAGTCCATTGAAAGAGAGAATTTATTAAATAGCATACCTTTACAAATAATTTTGACTGGATCTGAACTATAACGACCTGATCCCTGACTATTTTCTCTTAGATGTCCATTCATTTGAATGATAGAGGGATAGGGCGCTGATGACTCTGAATGACCGAATTTACTATAGCTTCCCATATTTGGAAATTCACAATGTCTTCCGTAGCCATTCATGAAAATATTTTGCCTGTACTGGACATCAAGTGTGTCATCACTATTAGTTCCGCCATTCATTGAAATGACACTATTAATAGGGTCGCCTTCAAATCCTCGATCGTCCATAAATTTCTTAATAGGAGTTGGAGGAGGAGGTGTATCGGCGCCAGTATGAGCTTTGCTGGGCTGAAGATATTCTTCAGCATCCATTATAGTCTCAGGGCCTTCAATAGGCATACTTAAAGTTCTGATTAGTTCTTTTTCATCTTGTTGCGTATAAGAGGGTAATCTCATAAGTTTGTCGCCCTGTATCACTAGATATCTTCCCGGATCGCGAGCCATTTTCGCGAATTCTTCGGCTAATTCCTTGAATGAAGGGCGAGATTCGGCGTCAAGCATCCAACACTTAATCATTATCATATAAACATCTATTGTACAAATAGAAGGCTGTGGCAAACGTTCTCCTTTTTCTAATAAATCGGGCACTTCTCGTGCCGGTACGTTCTCATAAGGCCGCCCGCCATAAGTCAAGAGTTCCCAGGCTTGAAATTGAAAGAAAAAATTTAGTTTCTAACTAGGATTTAATTTAATGGAATAGTAAAGTAAAGCTTTGATTTAAAAGATCGCTTACCTGTAACTCCAAAACTCCAAACATCACTTTTATGAGTAAAAATTCTGTGTTGAATACATTCGAGGGCTAACCATTTAATAGGCATTTTACCGCCCGCTGCCTTATACTCATCTTCATCTATTTCAAGAAGTTTAGCTAAACCAAAATCAGTGATTTTAACACAACCGGGTGTTTGGAGCAGAACATTCCTGAGAGCTAAGTCTCTGTGAACCATTCGTTTTTCTTCCAAATAAGCCATACCTCTGGCGATTTGAGTGCACCAATTAAGCAATGGTTTTGATCCAATTTTATCTTTATTATTTCTGACATAATCTAAAAGGCAGCCCAAAGGCATCAATTGTGTGACGAGCATTAGTTGTGAAGTCATACAGACAGCGAGTAATTTAAGTAGATTTGGGTGATCCACACTCGCCATAATATATGCTTCTTCTAAAAATTCCTTATTAGTGTTCGGTTGTGTTCCTTCCCTCAAAACTTTTATCGCTACTGGAATTTTGACGTTCTCTCCTTCTGGGACCCAAACCCCTTTATAAACTGTGCCAAAAGCTCCATATCCGAGAATTCCACCCTTTCTTAATTCGGCCTCTTTTACGATTCTTAACTGTGCTAAATTGGGCTTAACATTAGTTGGCTTTAGTGGCTCATTATCATCGAATCCACTCATTCTCATTGTTAATTTCATTGTATTTTCTTTGGTTCGCGCCCTTTGTAGCCATTGATAACTGAAAATAGCTAAAAACACTCCAAAAAGTACAACGCATCCCAAACTAGTGCATATGATGACAGTCCAGGGGTCTTCTTCTGTATTCACGCCATAAGCAGCTATATTTGGATCTTTATCTGAACAATAGGGGTCTTCATTGTTATCTTCGAACACTTTGTAAGGCTTTTCAGTTGGACACGAGGCCGTGCAGTTGAATAGTTTTTTATCGTCACCGCTATAAACTCGATAGTTTCTACAAGCGATACAATTGCTAGTAGTAGGTCCGAAACACTTTCTGCACTCATCCGCGCATTTGACACACTTGTGATTGGCCTCATCTGCGTAATGATCTCGAGGACATTGATCTTCGCATTGCTCACCAGAGCTGTAACGCAAACACTCACAAACAGAAACGTGAATTCCAAAAGCTGTACAATTTTTGCATCGCTGGTGACATTTTCGACAAACAGACTTTCCGGTTAATGACTTAAGTGCTCCTTCTTCTTGAGGGCCAATATATTCATGATAGAAGCCATCAGGACATGACTCGTCTGCCTTTAAGCACTGCTCCACAACATTTGGGTCAAACATACTTACAATCGCTTTTTCACATGATTTGCAGCCGCCGTCTCCCAACTTATTTAAAGGACCCGTACATCCGAGAACACAATTTTCGTGACAAGGCTTACATTCGCCGTTATGTCCATATTTAGAAACTGGACACTCTCTGACACAATAGGGTCCGTCTCTAACATGTCTACATTGAGAACAATTTCCAGCTCCAGGACCAAAGCATTCGCCTAAACATTCTTCGTGGCAGTGCTTACAAATGCTGTTTCCCGCGTCATAAATCCTGTCAAGAAATTTTTTCATTACTTTATTTTACTTGATTTTTATTAAATAATAATGACACGGCTGTCATGTTTTATAACATACATTCGATCACATACTTAAGAGAGCATAAGTTAAATAGTAAAGTAATAATTAGTTTTGATGGAATAGCTTTAATGGAAAATAGTTTCTTACCCTAAAGACGTATTACAACTTTGAATACAAGTTTCTCCGAGTCTGAAAGAACGGCATGACAAGCATTCATCTGGTCCGGGACCCCAACAGCCATCACTGCCACATTGTGAATGGCAAACCAGTCCTTTAGAGCCTGTGCAACACAATCAAAACAGGTATTGTAGAGAAGGAATGCTAAACACTTATTTCGTCATGACTTACGGCATTTTTCTTCGTCTCCATTGCTTTGTATTAATAATAGCATATTATGAGCGCTCGAACGCATCACTTTTTTCCAATCAATACTACTCGCAAAACAAAGCTCTTTATTTTCTAAAATTGCAATACTTCCAGAACCCACTTTCTTAAGAGATCTTAAACTTAAAGACTGAAGTGATGTCTTCACAATATAAAGGGCAGCAAAATATTCAGTTAGTTGTCGTCCGCCAATAATTTCCAAGTTTTTGAAATATGACAAATTTTTGAAATCTTGATGTGAAGCTTGTATACTAACAAATCCGGTCACTTCTCTCAAAGTGCTAAACACTTCCAATTTGTTTGGATGCATACGTGGATAATGAGGTCCAAAAGTGAAATTATGATAAACTTCTTGAAATCCATTGAATGAAGTGTCGAGAATAGTAAGAGAGCCTTCAATAATAGTGCACCCCTTAAAAGACTCAATATTTCCGGCGTGAACCACTTCTACTCCCTGACAATTTTTAGGGCACGGGCCATCGCATGGGACACACTCTCCGTTAAATGCCTTTTTATTAGGTGGACACGAGCGAACACACGCACCATTGTCTTTAAGCAGATGGTCGGGACAAGTTTTCACGCAAGTCGCTCCGTATGCATATTTTCCTTCAGGATTACTTTCCCAGGAATAAGTGGCCGGATTGTAGCGCATCATTGGAGGGCATTCCTGTTTACAAACTCCATCATCATAAAAGTTACGACATGCCTAAAAAAAAGAGAGCATAATTGATCATTTCTCACAATGAATCAACACATATGATAGAAATAACATACGAGGCAATCGCTCTGTTTAGGACCAGTACATCCGCCCGCGCAGAAAAGATGACAACACTCCCTCGGGTTTGGTCCAAAACATCGCCCTTGATGACACTGAGGCGAACAATTTATCTTTGAAAATTTTTGGCAATTGTGCGAACCCTCGCCCCAACAGCCCTCTTCACACGAGTCATGGCATGGAGGACCTGATCATTACCAAAATTTATTTAAATATTATTTAGAATAAAATCAAAACTTTTCTAAATTTATAAACACATACATTCGCGTTCTGGTTGAGTGAAATTATATACATATATTGTCTTTGCACGAGAACCTGTTAAGATTTCGTCCCAATTTATTGTTCGGATGTGACAGAGATTATAATTGTTGAAAAAGCCAACACTACCCGCGAGTATATCTAAAGATACAAAATAGAAATTGTGAGAAACTTATATTTTATTAAAAAATTATACCTCTAAGAGCGGGTGTTTCCAAGTTTTCCATTTTGCTTAATGTTACCATTAAAGCAAACTCTTCATCGCGTACATTGAGCTTAAACAAAGTTCTTCCTCTTATTATTTGCAGACTTGGAAGAACTATTCTCTTGACATCGACATGAGATATAAGGACATAACCAGTGACTTCTCGGATATATTGTAAGAAACTTAAGTCAGCATTTTTATCCTGCAACCAGGTCAACTCCAAATTTCCGTCAACATATGTACAATTTGTGTATATATCTCTTAAATTTCGGAAATGACGCTCGCGATTGGAAGGTATTGACATTCGACCATTTGTACCAATGCAAACTAGTGTCACAATTCAATTATATTTTAAAATCACATTCAGATATTCAAAAACTCAGAAATACAATAATTCTTAGAATTATAAACTGTTAATAAAAATATATTTATATTAAACTAATTAATTATATTATGCAATAAATTTAATTAATTAATAGATATAATTAAACTAATACTAAAACTAAAAAATTATCAAAAACAAAGTAATAAAATATTGCATAAGTTTTATTATCTAAAAAGTTATATTTAAAAATCAATTAAATATTGAGATAAAATTTCTATTAAAAAACAATGAACTGAATTTGGCTCAAAACTTATTAATAGAATAAGAAAAGTAAGAAGAAGTTGATTAGCATATATAAAACTAACTTTTTCCTTTTTTGATGTGAGGATCTTTTTCAGAGCCTCCTCTGACCAGAATAGAGTTAACTAGAATCAAATTCGTCAGCAAATATATGCATAACAATAAAGTTTTGATCCTAAATTTCATTTTTCAATTATTATTAAGTTCCACAACTGTGACCACTCAGTGCCAAATTTATTAAATGTTCATTTCTTTTCAAAGCTATTTGATTGTTAATTGCACTGAAAAGAGCACTTTGGCCTTTATTTTTCAGATACAATGCAAGACGTGCACAAATCATGAAAATATTTACAAATAAGTAAATTATTATTTGCGAAATCGGCACAAGTCGATGGTTGAAGTGAGCTTAGAAGCAAGCGATAGCACTTCTCTTATTGCGATATTTTGTGATAAACTTATTTCAATATTAGTGCACTTGAAGTGCACTTTGAAAACATATTCCATGTCTTGAATGACCAGAACTGAAATAAAAATCCAAATATTCACAAAATAAAATATTGAGTAAAAATAATGAAAAATAATTTCTTATTTGATGCCAAACGACTTGTTTGAGTTAAAGTTTAAGTATAGAAACAAGAAAGAGATTCCTAACAAAATATGGCTTAAGATTCTTCTGTTAAACCGGTTCTGGTATAAGAGTGAGCATGAATTAGGCTTCAAACAAATGCATTGAATTTTAAATGCATTGCTTTTGGGACTGTTATTATAATTGAAAGCTTCTTTTGCCACATTACAAGTCAACCATTTCCATCAACAACTCAAATCTGGGACACATATCCTTTACACCATAGTTTAGTTGCTATTATTCGTTCAAAACGTTTAACTCGGAATAAGCGCTTAAATTATTACTGCTTTTTGACACTTTACACCCACTATATTCATAATTTGACAAATTCATTAATATTATTAACAATATTTTGATAGAAGTTCAATAAAACTTTGAGGGTTGCTGTCAAAAGACAATATTTTAAGGAATTTTGAAGGAAGTCTATGACCGCTTTGATGACACAACAGGTTGTATCATAACATTCATAACATCATGTCTTCATTTCTATCTTTGTAAAATTGGGGCAAATTAGGAACAGTTAAACACTACTGCATTCAACTCAAACTTGTAATATAAATATAATAATAAGTTATTAACAAATTTTATGACTTGCCCAAAAACGTTTCAAAAGATATTTAATTTCATGAATAAACCACAAAAAGAAATATTATGGAAAATAAGTTCAAATGTGACACATTTAGTTCAAGTCAAAACAGAAGTTAAATTTCAATTTTTCTCATAAGTTCTAATCAATGTTTATTAAAGATTATTGATATTCACTTTCGATGGGTTTTAAAATTTAATGATGAGTTTCATATCAGTATAAGTGGTAAATGCTTTATAACCGTAGATATCATGACAACAGTATACGTTCGCAAATTGGCTGATATGAGACTATCATATGCTGGAGTTATAAACTTAATAAAACTGTTATACAATAAAACTCAAGAGACGAAAACATTTGGTTGAGCTAAAGGTTGAGCTAAACCGCGCCAATTCTACTGTAGACTTATCATAAACATTATACAATTGCAACTTAAAAGTCAAAACAAAGCAACTTTAGCTACAAAGCAACTATACTTATCAAATTTTATCACTGCTTTTGCACATTTCTTTGTCAAACATGATGCTAGAAAAACAACTCACTCTTGTTATAACATATCTGCCATAAAAAAGTTTACTCTTCAAAAATAGAGAACAATACTATTGCGCGCTTTCCTCAAGAATCTATTATTAGAAATTATTAATTGTTGCATAAACTCAACAGTTTTCATCAATTGTTTAAATTTATTTTTATATTTTACTTTTAAATCCTTGAATGCATTGAATGCAATAAATTAAAAGTTATAAGTTATGAGTACATAAATCAAAGCATTAAAATTACAATTTCGGTATATTATAGTAATGTTCGGGGAATTTTTACCTCAAGTCTTATTTCATATATATTTTTACAATTCTTATGACTTGAAAGCAAACTAAACACTAGAGTTTATAAACAGAGTTGAAGTAGAAAATACATAAATTTTCACAAAGTGCTAATATTATTATAAAAATTGTATAATTATAAGTCTAATTTCTAACCCGATAAATAATTTTGAAAAAATAAGTTAGTTCTCTATAACAAACTTAGAACATAAGCCTTTCAAATATGTTTATTTTTAAAATTTAATGCAAGGAATGTTGAAGCAGAAAAGAGTAATAACTATAATGGGCTTAAAGTCCGAGCTTTCGAAATAAGCATTAGAAAGTGCGCCCTTTCCAAGAATTTTATTATCAGGTCCTTGTACTACAGAATATAAGAGTTATAATAATTCTTAAGATGTAAAGTTAAGGCAATCAAATCTCAACTCTCAACAAATATTTTTACCTCTTTGTCAATTCTGATAAGATTGGATTTGAAGTGTTTCTCAAAAGTTTGATATAATATTATCAATATTATAGGCAATAAGATATATGATATACAGGTCTAGAGCTAAGGAATAGAACCCTCGCTTTCAATTTAAATAACAAGTAAGTAATGAAGACAATCGTTGAAGACAATAATTGAAAACAATCATATTTGCATTACTTTCTAGTAGTTTGATTTTAATTAGCGAAATGGTAAACATTAAACACCCAAACACTTACATTAAAAAAAGAATATATTTTTTGTCAAAACTAAAGTAGAACAGAAAAAGTTTATCCAAAAGACCTTAAAATGAACGAATGAGATCAAGCAGACGGTTGAACTCACTTTTGATATCAATTTTGAACTCCTACGCGACTGATGTATTTTAATTAGACCTGATTTTTCAAAATCCTTGAGCGGCCAATTTTGAATCTCTGAAAACTTTTTAACCATTATAGTGAACAATGTTTTTATAACTATAATTATTGTTGCGAATTGTCATTTATTTAATAAATAAATAAAAATTGCACCAAAATATGACCGACATTGAGATTTAAAATTCTAAAGTTTAGTCATTGATTCAATTTTAAAATTCATAACACGAATGTAGATCTTATGCAACAAGTGATGAGGTTGTGGTACACGCGCGAGTTTTGGGTGTGGGTGTTAAAGGTTAGCTTCGGATTGAGATAATAATGAAGGTATACGGAAATCATCGTTTTGCCAACGGATCTTTTTTAAGTTAACACAGCGTTCAATGCTTGCAAATTCTTTTCCCTCTCATTTGGTGTGGTTTCGGCCAGTATTAGCTTTCAACAAAAAACTAAACAGGGTGTGGGGCATACTAGGCATCTGTGCGCTATTATATCATGAATTTTTGCATTCAAATGTCTGAATAAAGGTTAAAAGCTTGAGGTTATTCAATGCCATCAGATCTTCTCTTTCGATTACATCGATAAGTCTTACGACAAAGTTTTGGAGATAAAAATATTTCTCAGATTAAAAGCAGAAAAAATTGCGTTTCTTAGAAAAACATTATAATCACTATTAATGTAGTCTTTAAAGTAAAATATATTAAAGAAAAGTTATAGCAATTAGATGTCAAAAAATGAGTAAATGGCGAACTTGAAAGCTTAAGTCCGCCAGAGATAAGCCTCAAAGTGAAATCATGTAGAACTAGTACTACTGTTGAGTTGACAATGATTGGACAAGAATCTTCTTCATAGGTTCACTATCTCTTATATGTTTGCCTTTAGGCGAAGTAACTAAACTAAAAGCTTTAAGTTTTTAAAATATAAAAGTGAGAAGAAATGATCGCCAGTGGGGAAACTGTTGCATTCCTTTTATTACATAAGTCGCTTAAGTTTAAACTTTCAATAAATAGCAAAAATATAAATTTCATTCTTTTCAAAACGTTAAATGCGAGAGTTTTATGTTAAATGTAAAACCGTTGCCTTTCTCTCTGTTTCTCTCTTTTTCTGTGCCCTTTTGAGAAGAGGTTAATTTGAAAAGTTGTCTGTGCCCTTTTAGATAAGGTTAATTTGATAAGTTCTGTGGTCACAAAGCGTATCATCTTTCTTGATAGTTATCCTCAACTAAATCTAGCCTAAGTGATGCACTAATATTAGAGTAATCATCAAAAGTAACCTCTCTTAACAGTACTCTCACTAG
>JAQIWZ010001015.1:0-14163 GCA_034697245.1 Malaconothrus monodactylus
TTATGCTCATATGAAAAGAATAGAATTTAATAAAATCTTAAAATCGATATTCACCTAAAATGCTTTCCTTCTTCATAGAAATGCAATAAATTTGCGTATATAAAGAGCATATGATCAAAAAAAAGAAATGACTTCTCGAATAAATCTTGTGAATAGATTTTCAAAAACCTAACGCAAAGAAAATATTTGCTGATTATATAAAAATTCTTTTGATGAAGTTTAATATTTTATTGATTGAGATTTATTGACATTGATGTGTAAGAATATGCAAAAGCCGTACTGAGCTTTAGAGCTGACTAAACTCGAAATTTACTTCCCGGTAGATCGAGAACATAGATCCCTCATATTATAAAATGTTTGTCAAAATTTTTAAATATAAACTGATGAATCAATAGTATTTACAGAATGAGCTTAAGTCAAGCGTAGAGACAAATTCTCGAGTCTCTGAAGGCAAGATAAGTTTTGTTTACTAGTACTTAAAGCTGGCTTCAAATGAGCTCAATTTTCAAACTCTTTGATAAATGTGAAACACGAGGAAAAAGTTTCTAAGAATTGATATTATCTGTTGCAGTCTTATAAATTTGAAAATATATTCAAAAAATGGATCCAATGGAAGAAAATTGAAATGTATTCGAGAAATTGAAAATAAAATTAAAATTTTAGATTAAATTTGAATAATGATTTTCATGAAGTCATAAAATAATTATTAGATTTCTATAATAAAACATTGTCAATTAAAATTAGTTAGGAATCGAAAACACTTTCATCAGATAATTTAAACTAAATCCTTATCATTACATGAGATTCAACTTTTAGTGAGGATTTATTCACTAAATAAGTAGCTTTGAGTAGATTTAAGAACTCAAATAATGATTGTTTACTCAATGAAAAGGATTTATTGTGCAATTGAAGTAGTGATTAATAAAATTCAGAATAATTGGTCATTCAATTTGAATGATTATTTGCCAGTAAAGTAAAACTTTTTAATTCTTAAGGCTAACTAAAGTTCTTCTATTTAAGGCTTGAAAATCTTTGTTTTATCGACCAATAATATAAATATCAAAAATATTTTCCTATAAACTAAAGAAGAAAAAAAGAAAACTTACTGAATGTGTGTTTTTTATCGATTTTGTAAGACTTATTTCGTGCGAAAGTTTGACGAAAAAAAATTTTATGACGAAAAAAAAATTTTTTTACTCAATGAAACGTAAAAATTTAAAAATATTTGAAACAAAAACTGTTAAACCCATCTGTTATACACATTTATAAAGTTATTTCTATGCAAAGATTATGTAAGAATAATCTAGAATCATAAAATAAATGCATGAGGTTTTTACTAGAGAAAAAAAACCACTCTTATGTCATATTAACATAAAATAAAAGGCAAGATCTTCTTTCTTGCGCAACGCTTTAAGTATTCGCTAACTTGATCTTTAATACAAAAAAAGTGTTTATTCCAATTTTTATGATAGAAAAATGTAAGACTCGGAATAACATTAATATAAATGCATGTATTCGCCACAAATGCTTGCATCAATTTATATGCAAATTTAGGAAATGTTACTGAAGTTGTTCTATTTTAGTTTTGAAATATGAACGAAAAAATTGATATTAAAATATCTAAAATTATCCAAAAAATAGAATTCTATATAAAATATTATTTAATCCATCAGAAAGTTTTATTCGCATAAACATTAATCTGAATTAGTTCGAGAATATTTTATGTTCTGTTTTACGATTTCTTATATCTTCCCTTATTAGTGAGGATTATATGAAGTTGAATAGAGAGAAAAGTACATTTTGTTGAAAAAAAGATAAAAAAGACTTCAATTCCAATTCAATTTGGCCTGTATTCATAAGTTTATTATTCTTTATATTACTGTTGCACAATGTTTGTTCTTATTTAGAAACCTTTCCTTCTGATAGGATATTGTTAGGAATTTGAAAACTCTTAGAATAAGTATATCCACTGAACCTAAACTTCTTTAGTTGAATCTCAATATCAAAGAATTATATTATATTCTGTGCACTACTTTTCCGTTTTTATTCGTTTGTATTCAGATATATTTTAAAATAAAATGAGTTCTACTCATTCTTGTGCAACTTTATTGAGACTCTCAATTTGAGAGACTGTTTTTAAAAGAAAATTCTACTCAATAGATAAAAATCTTTAGATAAAAAAAATTTCCGAAAAAGTCAGAATGAATTTATACCAAAAGAATTGATTTGCCTGAATGCGCAAACATTCAACAATTCACTTATGGCTCAAAAAAAATTGAAAGAACAAGAAGTATGAACTCCTACTTTGCGTAAATAAGTTTGGGGCAAAGTTTGTCATCATTTTATGTCACATTTGCTTATAGCAAAGTAAATACGATATCATAACTTTACTCAACAAATATTAATTTTGACTTTAATATTAAATTTTTTCTGAGAAATTATTTAAGAATAGAGTCAAAGCCTTAGAGGCGCTTTCAATCAAATAGTTCCTATATATGATCGACAAATGACAGAAAAACTTTAAAAGTCGTTATAAATTATAACTTACAATAATTATTGATTCAAATCAGAAAACTTTATTAACCATTAGTAAGATTTTGGTTACGTATAGTTGTTTTGTAAGGTTAAGCCTTATATTTTAGTATATTTTCTCAATAAGAGCGGCGTAGCCCTACCTGACAGCAATCTAATGGCTTTGAATTCACTCGCACGAGACAACAATATGATTGAAAGAATTACAAAAGGATTCTTTTGGTTTAAATTACAGACGGTTGGAATTTGATCCAATTTCCAAAATCCCAAACATATGCATGTTTTTCATAAAAATTTATTGTGATATAAAACTGATTCTCATTCAATTTTGTTACTGCTTTGAAAAAGCTTTACATTCAGATCCTAAAAGTAAAGAAACAAAATCTCTTCTCCGCAAACATTATATAAAAAATAAAATTTTTTAAATAAATCAATATTGAAAAACACATGAGTAATGAATTTTTTCCCTATAGTTTGAGAAAAACTTATAACTTTTTAGGGATTATTTTACAGATGATTTCTTTCTGAATATTATTTAATCGAGCGGTTAGAACATTTTTGAATGAGAAGTTTTTCACATTAAATAGTCATTTATTATAACTTGAAATATTGTCTAACATAATTCACTGTATATCTAATGTGTATCAATGTTATATATCGAATAAACAATAGAAATATAGTATTTGGTAAACATTTCAGACAAGTGTTACAATAATTTCAAGCTATTCAAAAATGAATGGATTCGAAAGTTTTTCAAAACTTGACTATTTTTATAAACTTTCAAATTTGTTAACTCTCTGAAAATGTTAACTTTGATGCTTAAAAAGTTTTTCAGTCGAATGATTTCGAAAATGAGTATAAAAATAAGCCTTTGGTTATGAAAATAGCAATGCTTTGAATGATTAAATTTTATTTTTCTCAAGTCATGTAAAAAATATTTTCTTTATGAATTTCTAAAACAATTTTATCGATTTTAGAAGAGTTTTAGCAGAAATTTGAATACATTATATTTGCTTTTTATTGTTTGGTTTGAGTTACTCTTCTTTACTTTACTCATAAAATTCTATTTAAGTTAGTGTTGGGTCGCTTTCAGTATTTCGATTGTATTTCGCTTTAGCCTTCAGTAAAAATTTTCATTTCGATTGTATTTCAATTGTATTTCAATTTCGCTTTCGAAAAGCGAATCTTCACTACTTATAAGTACACAAAATAATAATGTATTAGAGGAAAAAAAATTCAACGAACTTTAATATCTATAAAACATCTGATTCTAGTTATTCTTAAAATATAGTTTTAAAAAATAAAAAATTAATAAAATTTTCAATAGTTTGATATCCTATTAGTTAGTTTCAACTATAGAATTTATTACGCAGTGCTGCTCTCAAGATCAAAATGAATCGATTCATATACGCCTGAATAAGTTTAACGATTCAAGCATTAATATTCTTGACGAGAATTGAGAAGATCACAAAATTATGAACATTAAAAGCAATAATTCTCAAACTTATGAACTTTATATTGAATTGTTGTTCTCAACTAAAACTTAATAATACAGTTTGAGACCTGAATCTATACTCTTGTGAGTGCTCAAGAATACATAAATGTTAAAATCCAATTAAATAAAGTTATTCGCTATACTTAATAACTTCTGTCTTTATTTCATTTCAGTCTAATCTATAATTTATATCAGAAACAGACAATTATAATATTCCTCAATAATTTACGATCAATTTGGAAATGCTATAAATATATTAATAAATTGAAAGCAATGTAACATTTGACTCTATTTTATTTAAGTTTTGTCACAACTTTTCAATTATAACTTTAGTATTCAATGAATTTTGAAGGCCTATAAAACTCAAAAGCAATTGTATGATTAAAAAAGCATTTTTGTGTTTAGGTCAGTATAAAAACTTTTCTTTGTTATCACTCCTCAAATACAGTCAATCTTTTCATTGAATCGTGTGATTGATTCGAAAAAAAAGTTTTCTAAGAGTGATGTCGTGAATGAATTAAAACTTCTTAGATCTAAAATGAGTGAAGAAATAGTTCTCTTATTGAAATTCTAAAGCGAATCTCTATTTACACAATAAAATACATGCAAATCAGTTAAATCTGAGAAAATGATTTCTATATAATTTCTTTTTGCAGATGACAAAAAATCTCATTATCTTCAGCGTTAAATATAATTTACTTTTCTATCCAAAAGCGTCACCAAAAGTGTAATACATAGAATATTTTTATATTAACTCTAATTTAAAATTTCAAAAGAAATTTCAAGAGAATAGAAATGACTTTTTTCCCAAGTAATAAAAATTTGTCATAATTCAAAATATAGAGTGCATGTGAATCAAATCTTATAAATTTAAATTGAAATTTATTTATAAATGAAACAAAAGAAAAAAATTTCATCAAAATTAAGAAGAATTGTTATTAAAAATGAAGAGAATTAGATGTTTATAAAATAATATTAAAATAGAATACTAATAATAAAATAAAAGTAAAACAATTCAAACCTGGCAACACTGGAACTACAATCCCTTGCGATATTTTCTCCGTATTTCATTTCGTTGACTTATAAACCGAAAAAGCACTCCAATCAAGTCTACATAAGCTGTTACTCAGCAATAATAGATTGATGAATAGTGGAGAAAGTATTTGTTCGTTGAAGATAAGTGATGGAAAAAAGCCGAACAAAGTTTTAGATTAACTAGGAATCGAAGAATCGGCCGATACTAACTTAGCTATCACTTGGAGATAAAAGCAAATTAATTCACTTTGAGCTAAAAGATAGACTCTTTACCTCAACTGAAATCTCTTTTCTAACTAAACTTTCTACCGCATCTCAGAAGGCATGTTCTGCTGCAAATAATGTTACGGTTATAGAGATCGTACGCACGCGTGTATTCTTATGCTTAGTTAATGCTATTATGTAGTGGAAGTCTTGTTTCCATGATATTGTTTGTCATGTTTTCTCAAATTTTGGTAAAATTAGTTACAAGAAAATTACTAATTTATCAATTAATTAGATCTGTTCAAATTTTTAAACATGTTTTAATGTTTTGATAATATAAGAAATATTTACAGATTAACTGTTAGTAAAAGTTAACAAAACAATTTTGCTCTCGTATTCATACCAAAATATATCGACAAAATTTATATAAAAAAACTTCATTATTGTGATTAACGTGTATTACTTTATAGCCCAACCAACCGATTCAGGCAAACAATAGAATAAAGTAAAAACACTAATTAAAGCATAGTTTTGGCGAAAATTGTAATTAGACTTAGCTATTAATATAATTTACTAGAAAGAAACTAATTTGATAATAAATAATTGGTTTTTGTTGCGTCAAACCAATTTTATAAATAACAAAAGGTTTGACTTTTTATGACATCATATTATGCGGAATGAAAATTAATTGAATCTAATTTAGAAAGTAGTTTTATTTTCAAATTTATTTGAACAACAGATTTGTTTTTTTTAAACTTTTTTAACTTAATTTGTTTGACAAGTTTTATATCAAGAATTCCCAATATTCTGAACAAATTTAATCTAATGTAAAGAATATTATTCTAGTATTATTAAAAACAAAAAAGTTTATTCTAATAATCTTTAAATTTTAAAGCAGTCAGAATTTGACAGAAAGTATTCTATGAATGAAATTGTGAAACATTCTCATAATTCTCATTCTTGTTCGATATCTGAAAAAAGAACTTTAAAACGAAACCGAAGTACAAAATACAATAAGAGAAGCAAACTTTAAAAACTTTATAAAAAGAATTATTGCTAATAGATTTTTATCTGTTTACGTTCTCAGCACTTTTTAGAAATAATCCTTAAATAGATTTATCATTTTATTTTATAGGATTGATTTTGAAAAAAAGTAAGCTTTAAGAAAGTAAGTCTTGTAGTATTATCGAAAGCATATAGTTTTAATCTACCGTAAAATTGTATATCAAATTGATTTGGACTCCGATTAAAGGATAATGTCTGATATACTAAATTCTAAAAATGAAAGACTTTGAGAAATAAAAAATCAATAATTCACTTAAAGTATTCGTTGAAATATTATTCAGCACTATATCAATCATATTATAAAGTAATGCGTTCCAATGTTGACATTTTGAAGCGGACGAAACATTAATTTTTTATTACTCTATCTCAATATTTCTATATTTGTTTTGAGTTAAGTCAACAATTTTACGAATGAAAGAATTTTGATATCAAATTTTGCTTCACTTGATTTAAAAACATGATATTTTGTTACGACCAAAAATTCCCTTCCAATACTACTGATTTCAAATTATTTAAGGCTCTGAATATTCAGAAGTCTTTTTCATGTAAACAACTTTCATGAATAAATATTATTATTATTATTATTATTATAAGAGATTTAAAAGAATATCTTTTTATTTGTTTTAGATTTACAGTAAATAACAATAATTTGCTCAAAAAATTATTGAATAATAAATCCGATGAAAATTATCTATAAAAAAAGGGTTGATTTCAGTTAATCATTAGATCAATTAGTGGTCGAGAACTTTGATTACAACCTTTAATTCAATCAATTGACTCAATCAAAACTGACTGTTTTTTAAGTATTAATAAAGTATTATTTATGTTGAACGAGAAATAAAGGATCATCTCTTTGCCCAATATCTCTAGCCGATTAAAGTTTATACTTATATAACAATTATCCTTCTATTGATTGGCCCAAACCATCATTTAGATGAACATCAAAAGATAATAAATTCACTGAATATATCATCAAATAGCAAGTCCTGCAAACCTTAATTCACTTTGAATGTAAGCAATGTTAGTGTTTATATGAATAGGTTTCTAACGACCCAACAAATTGAATGATAAATACTCTCTTCTCTAATATAAGTTTATGATGTGCTAAATGGCCAAAATAGAGACCAACACAACTTTATTTTTAAATCAAAATATACTCAATTAATTCAATGGAATTCAAATTTATGTTATTCAAAGTTATGATTTTTGAAAAACCAGAATAAAGTTAAGTGTTATTTTGAAAAATATACTTCATATTTATAAAGCATTTTCATTCTTATTCCACTTCAAATTTTTCATTTTTATATCAAAAGGAAGAAATAAAATATATTCTGTATAAAAAAATTTTTGTTGTTGAAAAGAATTCAAATTCTGAAATAGTAAATATGGTAATAAAAATCAAATTTCAAATTTCATTTATGTATAGATTTGAGATTTACGAGACAAAGACTAACCCATAATTACCATAAGCTCAAAATATCATCAATTCAAAAAATGTATGAATAGCTCAATAAAATGAATTCTAAAGTTGTTTTGCTAAAAAAATTCTCTTAAAGAGGGAATACATGACTTTAGAAAATCTTTGTTCAAAAACAGAAATCCAGAACTTCAGAATCTAAAGCGAATTCAAGAACTTCAGAATCTATAAGATATAAAGAGAATTCTCAAAATCTCAAAGCGTTTCAGAATATAATCAGAATATTCTATTCTAAAAAATTGTCTTCTTTCTGCTTTTTTAATATGTTTAGTGTGTATCTATTTTTGGCTCTAAGAATTGAAAATATTTTTGTTTCGAAACTTTTTATTCGAATGACTGAAAAAAATTTTAATTAAATTTATAATTGAGTACAAAAAACATTAAATTAATGACTGATTAACTTAATTGGATGGGAAAAAGCATTCAAACGAATAATTGAAAAAAATATATAGTTTTCTTCTTAGAATTTAAAATTCTTTTGAAAAAATAATTGAATCAGAATTTATTTTCTGCGGGTTTTAACTATTCGGAGATAGAGATAGAGATTCATTGCAATAAAAGGAGAATTCCATCAATAATATAATTTAAATAATACTTATAATGAGTTTTAGTCTTCAAAGCTTGCAATTAGTTGAGTGCAAAATGAATTTCTTCCTAAAGTTGTAAATTAATGAACAACTTGAATGAGTTGATCAATAGTTGTGAAACTTTGTGCAATACTTTGGGCTTAATTTTTTATTAACATAATTAACTTCATTTAAGCTTTTTTCCAGATTTTTTTACTCATTAAATTCGCTAAATGAGAGATAATTAATTTGAAGTATTCGTTGAGAATAACTTTTGAAAAAGTTTTCTTTGAAAGTATCTAAGCTTTAGGCTTAAAAGCTAAATGAGAAAAAACTTCAAACTTTTCGAAAGAAAAAATACTTAGAATGTAAACTATCAAAGAAAATGTTAGCTCTTCTCAAAATCTACAAACATTCAACTTTATTCTTCATCCTTTAAATCCAGAAAATACTCTTACTTCATGTTATTTTCTTCTTGAATTTAGAATTATTCACTTTTTCAAAATTTTACAAAGTTCTTGAGCTCTATTGATAAATAGTGAGGAATACAATGAAAAGATTTCATAGATTCACATATTGTCAGTACTGTTCTACAAGTGTCTTAAAATTGAAATGCTCTGCTATTCTACTTATTTTAAAACTGAATTCAATATTAATTAAAAAGTGCTATTTCATAGAATCCATGAGAGAAAATATAGTTGAAGTCATTGATAAATTTAAAAGTTATCTCTTTCTGAAATAATTACATGAAATTAATATAAATGGTCTCAACTCTTATGATTAATGAGTTAATTCAGACATTATGGGCTTTGAATGCATAATGGACTTAATTAAAAAGCATTTTGATTCAGGATCGCATTCAACTTTATATTTAAAATGAAATCAAATTAATTCAAAACCTCTCAAATTACTGTTTTTGAAACTCAAAAATTTCTTAAATAAACATAAATTGATTAAATTCTTTGAATGATTCGCTTTTGATGTTTTAACAATTGATCAAAAAAGAAGGAAAACAGAAAAATTTTCCAATATTTAGCACTAAAAACATGTGCAGAAGAAAATGTTAGAAATGACAAATAATAGTTTTACACCTGAATGTAATTTGTCTTGAAGAAAACAATTCGCTTATTGTGTTTTTTGCTCACAAACTTAGTATATTGAAATTCAGTTTGTGTTTTCTTTTATCAATAAATGAATCAAAAGAATTCTCATTGAAAATTATGCACAACAAATACAATGCACACATGTATGTGAATGTCTTCCGCGTTCTATCATTGAATTCAATTGTAAAATAAATCCAAAGCTCTCAACGACATTAAATAAATTTGCATACAATTCAAAAAGCCTGACGATTGTTATTAGGATTTTGAAAACATTAGGGAAAAGAAAATTTTATTTTTAGTATAAAAAATTATTCATCTTTCTCGAAAAAAAAGTTTATTCAATATTTATTAAGGATTATTTTTCTTGATGTTGTGATCATGTTCTTTAATGTACATTATTTTGAAAGCAAGTCCATTAATAATTCTATTTCTATATAGTATTCTATACTTGCAATAAATAATCCATTCTTATGATTAAAATTCAAAGAAACATAAAATAAATCTTTGCAACAAATTGTAAAATAAAAATTCTCTGAAACTGTCAAAATTGCAACAAATTTCTTTTTGATTTTAGTGACTTAAATTGATTTACAAGAATATTATTCTGCAATCAAAAATTGTTAGATTTTGTTGCCTTCGAATCAAATGCAATGGTTTTGAAGATTTACGATCTATTGAATAATTTCTGGTCTAATGATTAGCGAATGTCTCTGAGATAAATACTCTATTGTGAGCTAACCTTACAATTGATAGATTATTCCATCATAGAATTTCATAAGTCACGCTTCAATCACTAGATACCACAAACGATTGCGCAACGATCTCACCCAACAATTAGGGAAATGAGAAAACTTTGCCTCTGCTCTGAACTTGACTTAAAAAAATTAATTACTATTTGCTTTAGTTGTTTACTGTTTTATACGAAGACTCAATGTCTTGAAAGTTAATTTTCTGGAAATTATATTTCACACCAGAAATTTTTTTTTTAAATCATAGCCAGAAAATTAATGTTTGGTTGGGTCTGAAATATGAATTTTGAGTTATAAAAAAAGATAATTCTAATATTTGTTAGTTCACGAAAACTACTTTTTATATATAAGACTTGAATTATCATAGACTCTGAAAGAATAAGTTTCTCATCAAAAGAATTACAGCTTCTAGTTTTGTTCAATTGAGTGAGAATTCGTCTTATTTTCCATTCAATTATTTGTACAATACCTTTTATTGTATTCGTATAAATGCGTTACAAAAGGAATAAATAGTGTGAAAGTGGTTTCTGATGAATAGAAGATTTACTTCCAGACCAAGAACTCCAATGACATCAAGCATTAGCCAAAATTTTCGTTTTATTGATCATCAAATCTTCAACGCAGTTATAATAAAGTTAAGATCTCAAGAGTTCCATCTGTTGATTCAGTTTATTATTTCCCAATCGAATATTTAAAGCTTTAGAATTTAGGAATCTTTAAAAACTATTATAAACTACTTTTATTCTCAGAATATAACAAACCTAACTATTTTACAAGGAATTAAATTTATTTCAATTATTTATAATAAGTTGGATTAAAATTTTAATTGAATTGATAAACAAAATCCTATATTTTTATTAAATTTATTCATTTTAAACTCGTATGAATTGCAAAAGAAGTTCAAAATGTTGTGGTTAGAATTCAAACTCAAAGAATTCATTAAATGAAATTTTTAAATTAAAAAATTTTTTCCAGACTTAAAACTATCAAAATTTCTGTAAAGCTGTTGATTCAAAAGCAAAACAAGTTCCTAAATAAATGGTTTAATTGCAGAGAAATTTTAGTGGATTAAGTTTTATTTCTGAACGAATATGAAATAATCTTTTGAAAGATTTTGATCGGAAGAACATAATGTTTGTTTGAGTTGATTGATGTTTGTTCATTATATCCCAAATAAATTGGCGTTTAAGTAAACTTTGCTGAGTTTCCACTCAAATGAATCTTATGTCAGAGTAACAATTATTGAGCGAATGTCTGTCAGTAGTCAGTAGTGTGAAATTTGCTTTTTGATTAAATTCGTAACTTTTTCGTACAATTTTTAATGAGTGCGTAACAATGGGGTCAATGAATAACAATCAATTATTAATATTAATATTATAACAATTAAGCGAAATATATCAAATTTGTTTATTTTTCATAAGTTTCAATTTTTCGTACAGGAAGCTGACGAGGCATTGATATAAAAAAACGTTATTAACATTCATAAATATGAATTTAACTCAAAGTTATTTATTGACCCCATTGTTAAGCGCTGATTAAAAAATTGTACGAAAAAGTTACGAATTTAACTAAAAAGGAAATTTCCCCTCACACTAGTAATCAGTATTAAGTTTTATTTGAAATCTATTCCCTCGCATAAAAAATTAAACTCAATATTGCTGTTGATATTTGAAACTTTAGCAGTTAATCAAAATTTGTAAAAACTTTAGATTAGTATTATTTATGAGCTATTAATACAAAAGCATGTTAGACTCCACCCGTTCGGTTTCCCGAGTTGAACAGCAATCCCGAGCCCTAGTCTCAAAAATTGTGCAAAAATATTAAGATATTAAGTCTTGGACTCTAAGGAGTCTGAGTCTGAGTCTGTGCAAAACTGCTTCATGAAAGTAAAGTTATACTAAATTATTAGTGATAATAATTACAGTTTTTCAACTCATTAAATGCTGAATAATTCTCAGAATCTTATATTCTAATGATTAGATAACATATTTTAATTTAATATTTAGTTCATTTC
Source organism: Malaconothrus monodactylus (assembly GCA_034697245.1). NCBI lineage: Eukaryota > Metazoa > Arthropoda > Arachnida > Sarcoptiformes > Malaconothridae > Malaconothrus > Malaconothrus monodactylus. Next base: position 12,241 of record JAQIWZ010001015.1, read on the forward strand.
CTATTAAATGTAAGGCATCTCATTATCGATTCAATCAATTAATAGTCATTTAAAAATTTGTATCATTTTTAACGATTAAACTTTTTGTTACTTTTTTCCTCATTAAAGACAATAGTTTTTGGTTTTAATCAAAAGTTTGTAAAAAAATATTCAAAACTTATTTCAAACAAATAAACAACAACAACAACAAAAAATTCCGTAGAATATACTATAATATTTACGTTGAAAGTCAAGTTCTCAATGCACTCAAGTTTGTTCCGGCCTTTACTTATCAGGTATGAAAAACAAGTTTATTTTTTCATCTGTGACCCATTTAACGAATGGGGAATCACATCGAAGGCAAGCTTTCATTTTCAGATCATTAATAAATATAATAAACTCAATTTAACCTTAATTTTTGCACTTGTTTTTCATTTTTGAATAAACTTTTATTTTTAAGTAAAGTTTATCTTAGTTTTTGTTTTTCTCTCAGTAAAAGTTCATTCTGTTTAATAAAAAAATAAAATAATAATTAAAAAAAAAATTTCAAAAATTTTATTTAAGATTACAATCGCATAAATAATTTAGAGTTAGGACAGAATAAAAATTATTGAGCATTAAATTAAGTTATAATTATTAAATAACTTAAAAAAAGGAGAGATAAAAAACATTTCTAATCAGATCTCTTTTTGAATTGTTTAGATTTATAGGACTGACGATAAAAATCATAAAACATATATAAAAATAGTGGATTTTGTCCAACACAAACAATAAACCAGCCCATCGGATAATTAATTTGCATAAAGTAAAGAATGACACCATAAGAGCCACAAATAGCGAACTGTAACATTTGGAGTTGAGTAATATATTTTTTCCACCATAAATACTTCTGAATTTGGGGTCCAAAGCTGGCCAGAGCGTAATAGAGATACATAACTACGTGGATAAGTGTATTACAGACACCGAACAGTCTAACAATAGGGGCCAATGGATTCACTTTAAGACAGAGCCAACACAAAATCGGAACAATACTGTGATGATAGAGATGCAAAAAAGTGATTTGAGAGTCTTTCTTACGCAAAACAAAGAAGAATGTGTCCAAAAGGTCCATAAATCTAGTCATCCAGAAAAGCCATTCTATGATTAGAAATCTCATCGCGAATGGCGAGCGATCGTTTTGATCAGGATATTGAAAATCTAATAAAATTTTGCCAAATTCACAACTGGCTATCGCTTCGACGAATAGATAGGCATTAGTTAAAACCATAACAGTATTGTAGACAAACATTACGCTTCGAAGATCATAAGGCTTACGATCTCTCATATAATTTGGTAATAAAGTTCTCGTTATTATCAGATATGAAGACATTATTAATAATAATTTCCAAATTCCTCCCGAAACAAATGGAAAATCTCTGGTTCGCGGGTCTGCGATTAGATCCCAATGATCGGTCAGATAGAAGACAATATTCGAACTCACATTTGACACGAACTCCATGTTTAAGTCAATATGTTTGGTATCAAATGAGTCAAAACTACTTATATTACACTTTTTAAAACTTTTAAACTTTTAATGCAAAGGTTGAAGTTTTACGAAAACAACTGATATTCTCGTTCTATTGATCCCAACAATAAGAAGAAATCTCATATCCGTCTCGTGTTTTAACCTATTTTAACGAATTTGAAAATACTTTTCCTCCAAAATCACTAAAATAAATACAAAAGAAAAACAAATTTTCTTAAACAAAACTATTAAACTATTTTCTAAAGCACATCATTTAAGCCTTTCTAAGCATCGATTGCCCTTGACTTGGCTTTAACTAAACTGTTCAAAAGTAGTTAAAACTTTTCATATTAAGACAAGTCATGCTTCAAAGTTGAACAATTTTGAGAGAGAGAGAGAGAGAGAAAGAAAGAGAGAGAGGGAGAGAGAGAAGGAGAGAG
>JAQIWZ010001016.1:0-14154 GCA_034697245.1 Malaconothrus monodactylus
GAATTCGGACAAAATTGTTGTGCACTTTATCAAAAGAGTAAACCGAAGAAATCCTTTTTGACTGCATTTTACAGAAAATGTAAAAAAGAGATCGACAACAGATTCAAAACTATTAGAAAGAACTGACGGAAGATTCAAAGATCTTCTCAATCATATTTCGACTCTTATTGACATTGATTCTCATTGAAAAAAGAAAAACGAGTCAAAGAATTAGCTGTTAATTAAAATAAGTCTTCAATTTTGAGTAATTTTCAAAGTAGAAAATAAAGAGTTTTTATGTTCTTTTGAATAAATGATTTGAGTTTTACTTAAAGTTTGTTAATGTCTACGATTATTATAACATTATTTGTTTAAATAATAACTGTTTGTGTGATTTGTCGGAATAGTTATAATGAGAACAGAAAATAATTATAAATATATTTTTAATATAAATATTCCGTTAAAAAGATTATTATTTGAACGAATAAATCGAAATGTATTGAGAAACAAATAATTGCATTAATGAAAAGCGAAAACTTGAATTCCTTTCTCAAGCCTTAACTAATTTGAGTTCAAAATCTCGTAAATGTCTTCAATTCATTCATTTCTTGTTCTCATTCCATAAAAGGTGTGAAATACAAATAATTACTCGAAAAAATTAAATCGAGAACTGTTTGGAAGCAGTTTTGCTTAAAGTTAAGACTCTTTTGATAAAGTTGACAACAACTCAAAAACCAAACTATAGTTTAGAGCATTGATTCCCATTTCTTAAGTAATTCGTAATCAATCAATATTTCCATAGAATTGAACCAAACTTTGGACAAAATAATAATTCTAGAACAAAAAGTTAGGGAAAAGTTAAAGTGATTTCGGTATAAGTTAGAAGTTTATCAGAAGCTGTCGTGTGTGCCGTTACTATGGATTTAGATTTGGTTACTATGGTTACTATGGTTAGTTCGTAAACGCCTTTTCAATAGTGCATTATTTAGTAGTTATTGAAACACTCAACGCATCAAATAAGAGTATTTCCATATCATTACGTTTTTGTTGTTTTCTTTGACATTAATACCAATTTTAATTTAATTCTCGATTATTTTTTTCGTTATTTCATTTATATATTTTTTTTAAACACAAAATCATGTTTTAAAACAGATATGTTTTATCTGAACTTTTGGTAAGTCTTTAATTAATTTTAATTTATTTTTTGTGTCAATCATTTCATTAAATTTGAATTATTTTTAATTAAAAAAAATATAAATTTTTATATATTATTGATATTAATAATAGTTATTATTTATAATCAATATTTTCTTAATATAAATAATATTTTAATATACTTTTAAAAGTTCTTCATTTTCTTGCAATTAATTTAAATTTAAAATAAATTTACAAATGTTTTGATTGCAAACAAAATAAAAATATTAATTGATTTAAATAATGTTTGAATTGTTTTTGATTTACTATTAGTTCAAAACTCATAACGTATTCATTAGTACAACAAATGAAATGGATTTTAATAATCGAAATAATAATGACTGGACTCTAAATAGCGATCACATGAACACAACTACAACTCAATCATCAAACGCACCAAATGTTGGACCGAAAAAAATTATCAGAAATCTTGCGCTCAAAAGAATCAAAGAAGTGATTCCTTTAGAAAATAAGGTAAAAAATTAGCTAAACTTTAATTTAATTTATGTTAATTTAATTGGTTTTCAAAATAGTTTCGTTAATGAGTTTTATCGCTTTAATTATTTTTAATTTTAATTAATACTAGTTTTTCAACATTTATCCCAATATATAATTACAATATTAGTCGATTGGATAAGTCTATCGAAAAAGTCTATCGAAAATATCATTAAAAGAAATATTTTGAACTCAATTAAATTTGATTTGATGGGAATCATAGCTAATTATAACTTTCAATTATCGTTTAAATAAACGATAATAGATAAAAGAGTTAAATGAGTGGAAAAATGAGATAATTTAATAGGAATGATGTAAACCTCAACATGTCTTGACTCAAAATAATAAAAACTAATTCCTTATTTACGTTTCCTAATAGTGGCCTAACTATCGCATAGCTCTCGGCATAAGATGAGGTCAATACAGGCCTTAAGGTTCAATTCACAGTAATTTTACTTTTCTCTTAAAACTTTTAAGTTCACTGACGAGTGGAGTCAAGTCTGAGTAGAGTTAGCATTCATTGAAGCCAAAGGGAATGCTTACTTTCGTCCATTCGCTTTAATTCTTAATGCTTTCATCTGAAAAATAAGTTATTAAATTACATTCGGCCCTTCTTTCCTCTATTATTTCAAAAGTCATAGACCTCAATATCAAATTACATAAAACTTATTTTATTTTATGTTTCATTTCATCAAATAATGATTACAAATAAATATAAATTTCTTAATTATTTTGATATGAAATTAAATAAACATCAATTAAATGTTTAATTTTACAAAATGCAAATGCATTGTTCATGCATTTCATGATAAGCCGAAACCTATTCTCACTATTACATCGATAGCCTCGAGCGGGTCGTGTTCTTTGACTATAAAGGGATAGAGAAGTGGTTTTTCTCTTCTTTATTGGACGGATTTATACCTGTTTCTAAAGTGTTGTATACATTCAATCATAAATTCTTTCTCAAACCAAAGCTAACACATAAAAGTGTTCACTTGTTATGTAGCGTTTCTATAGATCGTGGCATTAAAAGTGTGGGTTAGGTTGACATTCATCTGAATTAGATATGCTTTGCTTTGGGCACAGCCTCTCTGTCATTTTTTTATTTTCACTTTCACATTCATGTTTGATTTAGTTTTTACTCAATTATTATTTAATAAACTCATGCAATGGATAATCAAAATAATAGTGAACCCAATCAATACGACTGTTTTATTAAATATCCTGAGGTATGGAATGTTTGAACTCATCTTATTTTTATTATTATTTTATTTTATTATTCTCTATTCTTATGTTTATTTTTATCCTATGCAAATACTTTTGTAAATATATTTTCGCTTTATCACTCTTATTGCAAAAGTTTTAGATTAAAATAATCGTAAAACTTATATAAATATATCCATTAGATTATAAGCATATTTCACGCTCTTATAGAATAATCTGATAGACAAAAGTTCATCTGAGTTACCATCAGTTTGCTATAAGCAAACTTGAGTCCAATAAAGTATAGCATTTATTTAGATAAAAAATAAATTTATTTAACGTTTTTTCAATCTTTGATCTTAAAATTGAAAGAATTTTTCTGTAGGAGTAAATCATTCCAAAAAAGGTTGAAGTTTTCGTGTCATTTAATGAAATTTGTTTCTTTTCAAGCAATTATTGTTATTGATCCAAATAATTTGCACTTAATATTTTCGATCGAGAACTTCAAATACTTTGATTTTAGATTTGATGTCAACCCAGCATTCACTTAATGCATAAGTTATAACCTACAAGCTTATCAATTATATAAATTATTGCATTTATTTATGACTGGCGCAAAATCTAACTTATGTTTAGTCATGAAGCGAAACAATAAGAAACAAAATTAATTGGAATACATTTAAATTTCTAATAACATATTATAAGATAATTGTATTAAAAAATGTTTATTTCGTGACAGGTAAAGCTCGATCGTGTTCTTGGATTAACGGTTTCGAGTAATACATCTTTAGATTGTGATCCCCTGACCAGTAATGTTGTCTATCCTGCCGGGTATGTAATGCTCTCTTTGGTTATACTCCAACACTCCATCAGATATACAGCACATTTGATGCTATTATTTTTTATTGAAATAGTTGAGTTACACTTGATTGCAGTTCTTATTCACTTTTCTCTTCAATTCAAACCTAGAAATGCATTTTTTTCGAATTCTTTTTTTATTATAAACTTTATTTTGAGCATTGATGGGAATCATGAAAACCTGTCCCATATAATAATAACGCTATTTCTTCCAAACATTTTTCTTTTAAAGTACATTTTGCACCCCTTTTGTCACTCAAGCATGAGGTTAACATCCTTTAGCTTTTATGATAAAAAATAGGAACAAAAATAGCGGCACCAACACATCCATTATGCACTTTATGTTTTCTCAATTTTACGCATAAACAATAGAAATAATGAATTAATTTTCTAAACAGATGTGTTTTAGTGGTTTATAATATACGAAAGAACAAACAAACGCATATAATAAATACATCGAAAAAGCCAATAACTGCTTCCAAATTTTCTTACGATGGAAAATATATAGTAACGGGAGAGGTATTTACACAAATTCACACATTTTAGATAACAAAATTATGTTCTGACCATTTATTTACCAATAGTGTGGACATCAGCCACATGTACGTGTTTGGGATGCGTCCACTTGCGAACAAGTGGCCGCTTTTGCGAGTCATAAGTTTGGAATTATTTGTGTTGTGAGTATAGAATTTGAAAGCAATGTCAATGACTTTCATGAGACTTGAATTTATTTAATTCTACAATTAGGCCTTTTCGCCAAATAATAAATATGTAGTTTCAGTTGGTTCTCAACATGACATGATAGTCAATGTGTTTGACTGGAAGAATAACGTTAAGATTGCTTCCAATAAAGTTTCGTCTAAAGTCAAAGCTTTGTCTTTCGCGAGTGATGGCTCTTATTTTGTAACTGTTGGTAACCGTCACGTGAAGTTCTGGTATTTAGAATATTCTAAATTTTCTCGAAGTAAATTCGAATCATTGCCATTGATGGGCAGATCTGCCATTTTGGGAGATCAGCGCAATAACTATTTCTGTGATGTTTCCTGTGGTCGCGGAGATATGTCTGACTCTACGTATGCCATCACCAAATCTGGTCTTTTATGTGAATTCAATAATAGGCGACTTCTTGACAAATGGGTTGAACTCAGAGTAAGTTTCATTTATATGTGAGTAAATTGAATATATTTATTGTTTTTCATATATTTATTATTAGACGACAAGTGCCAATTGCATAAGCATTAGTGACCAATTGATTTGTGTCGGTTGTGCTCAAGGGATTGTCAGATGTTTTAATCCAAAAAATTTGCACTTTGTTTGCACTTTGCCTCGACCTCATTCGCTTGGCATCGATATTGCAAAAGGATTGACAAGAAAGTAAGCCTTTGATTACCTTAACTATTATTGAATATAAAAGTTTTTCTTATATTTTTTTTCTCTTAAATTATTTGAAGTGATTTGAGTTCTGGTACAAATGCAACGAATACTGTTAAATATGCAGATACTGTAGCAATAACTTTGGATGATTCCAATAAAATCGTGACTTGTATTTATGGCGATCGTAGTATTTATTTCTGGACTATAACTAACATTAAAAAAGTTGGAAAATTACATTCATTTCTCTATCATTCGAGCTGTATTTGGGCGATAGAGGTATTCAAATGTTGCTATAATTTTAGTGATTTATACGATTAAAATATCTATTGTTAATTCCAGACTTATCCAGAATTAATGAATAGTGCCAAACAACTGTTACCTTCGGGTACATTTCTTACGTGTTCCAGCGATGACACGATCCGTATTTGGAATTTGGATACTCTTAAAACATCTCAAGAATCGTGTTATGTCTATAAACGTAATATATTCAGCTCTGAATTGTTGAAAATACTTTATATGGATCCAGATTTATCTTTCATTTGTGACGTCGATATCAATCCGAGCGGTAGTAATGACAAAGTTGACACTACTTATGACGGCAAGAATGGCGTTCGATCGCTTAGAATTTCTCCTGACGGCAAACATTTAGCTTCAGGTAAGGCTTTATAATTAATTTAAAAACTTATTACCGGCAATAATAATAAATGAAAATTCAATTATCAAAAGGCGATCGTTCGGGCAATATTCGTGTTTTCGATTTGGAACTTCAACAAGACTTATGCAAAATAGAAGCTCACGATTCGGAAGTTTTATGTTTGGAGTATTCTAACGAAGAAACATATGGGGGAAAATCTTTTTTAGCATCTGCGAGTAGAGACCGACTCATTCATATATTTGATGTGAAACAACAATATTCTTTTCTACAAACAATGGACGATCACTCGTCTTCTATTACTTCTGTGAAATTCGTTTGTAATAAATCACAAAACAATTTACAAATGATAAGTTGTGGAGCGGATAAATCATTGATATTCAGAAAAGGAGTCGAAAATCCTCAGCAATCGTTCAATTTTGTTCGAGAACATCATGTCGTCGGAAAAACAACACTTTATGACATGGAAGTGGACATCGAACAGAACTACGCACTGACTGCATGTCAGGACAGAATGATTAGAGTTTATGATGTGATTAGTGGTAAAAATACATCGAATTTCAAAGGATCGCAAGGAGACGACGGAACTCTTATTAAAATAGCTTTGGACCCGAGCGGCACTTTCATAGCGACGTCTTGTACTGACAAAAGTTTGTATATCTATGACTATCAATCAGGTGAATGTCTGGCGACAACCAGTGGTCACTCAGAACTAATCACAGGATTAAAGTTTTCTCAAAATGGAAAACATTTGATTTCTGTGTCTGGAGACGGATGTATTTTCGTTTGGCGACTACCCGTCGAAATGGTTAACGCTATCGCATCCAAGTTAGGACTGCCAGCCGTACCTTTAGTAGAGAATACAAGTGTTTCTATCGCAAAACCTTTACAACAAAATATGAACAATGAAAATGAAGACAATAATGAAGTTACCGTTAATAACAATTCTCCGTCAACTCTCTATAGATTCAATTTGAAATCATTGCCCTTATGGGCAAAGAAACAAATGGTTGAGGAATTGAGTCGCGATCCGTCTAATAAATTAGATTCAGATTCGACTCAATTACAGCCAAAGGGACGTTGGGCTCAACGTATGGAAAACAGCCAAAATCTAGTCGTCAAATCATATTTGAATAATGATGCGGTCATTCCTTATCCTTTAGCTAAAATCCAAAACACAACTAAAAGCAATGAAATGTATAATAAAATTCAATCCGATAAGAACGGAGACTCTCGACATCGACAGATGACTGACTCTTCTTCAGCGAGCGGTAGTTTTCCTCATGACGACGACGAAGATGTCAATACTACTGATAGCGACAATCTTTCGGGATTTCAAGACGAGAGCACTTACTCTGGCTCTACTTTTAAAGTTAACGAATCAGTAGATAGTCATAAATTACGAAAATCTAAAAGTGTTCTCAAACGTTTTGGTGGTATTGGAGTCATTCCTTCTATAAGTGTTCCAAATTTCAATGAATTGCACAGCGATGACGAAGACTCGGTCACTACTGGCTATAGTGACAGAAGTGTCAACAATAGAAATTCACTTTATATGAGTACAGAAAACTTGGATCGTATCGATCAGAGAGAAAAGTATTTAAAAAATACTTTCGAGAATTTAGATAAAGAAAATGATAGTCAACCTGTTGAGAAACAGTCATCTGTCAGTCAATCAGATTTTTTGTCTCCAAATCGTTCGAGTATTTCATCGAAATATCATTCGAAAACTTCTACTAATAGTGGTAGTAATGAAAAAAAGAGCTCTCAAACCAATACTAGTACCAGTCCATTGATTGCGAAGCCGCCCATATCTAAGAGGAGGGAAGAACTGACTAAAGCAATCAGTGAAGCGCGAAAGAAACTCGAAACTGTAAGTCATTTTTTATGTGTCTACGCATTTAATAGCTATTGTTTTTTCTCACACAAATTGTGTTTAATAAATAATTTCAATTCAATTTAGTTGGGATGGAAAGGTTCGGGTCTGAGTAATTCTAAAAGTGTAGCCAATTTAAGAGACATCAATTCTGACTCAAATGGAAGGAGTATGACAGGACCTGATTGTATGTTTTGCCAATTATTTATGTATTTCAAATGTATTGAATTGCTATTTATGAGTATTGTTTTCTTATGTATTTATAGCTTCTGAAGCTATTCGTAGGTCTATATCACTCAGCGATTTGTCATTTTCTCATCAACGAAAACCTGTCGCTTCGTCTCAACTCAATCTAAACATGAACTGTAAGTTAAATGAATTATTTATAGTTTTAGAAAATGGTTTCGAAATCAAATTTGATCACTTCTCACTTAATGATATGTTAGTTTAGACTTAATATAAAATAAATAGATATAAATGACTAGAGTTTAAACGATTCACTTAATTATATTTAAGGTTCAGCTCCTCTTTGGGAGAACAACAAAGTCAATGACTTGAACCCAAATGAAGGCATGTCTCGAAGCACTAGTAGTAGTACTTTGAGTAAAATAGATAGCATTAAAACTCAGTCAACTTCATCTCCACTCAAAAATAAGGGATTGTGGGCTAATAGCACATCACAGACATCATTATTAAAACCCACTCATAATTCTGGTCGATTTAGTGCTCCTCCGCCTCAAATCTCAAAATCTAATAATTCGTATTCGAGTGGACGTCGAGAAAGCTCTGACGACGAGTCACTTTCGACATCATCTGATGAAAAACTGTTTTCTCGCGCACGTCCCGGAACTCCACCGAAACCTAATATATTGAAACAAATTCGTCGTTCGTCTACGAGTCAAGCAGTTCCTCAAACAAAAGAAGCACCACTTCCTCCACAAACCAAACCTCGAAAGCTATGGAGTAATGATCTGAGATCTTCTAAAAGTGAATTCAATTTAGCCACTATTGGACGCGAAACGCCCATCAAATTAAGAAGTAATAGTTCCTCTTCGGGAAGTGGTCTTTGGGCGACACCTCCTCTGCCTTTGATTCAAAATGAAAAGTTAGACTTATCGATGACTAATCCCTCAACAGTTCCGCGTGAGTGTTAACAAAAACCGTTCAAACTTTACATATTTTTAAAAATTTTTTCCAAATTTCAGTGACTCAAGAATTATGTCAACTTGTAGTCAATGAACTCAATTCAATATCGAAATACGCGCTTCGAATCTATGAGCGCACCTCAGATTCTGGAAATGTTAGATTACGTGAATTTTTGAACGAAAACATAACCAGTACTTGTCGTAATTTGCAATCAATTACAACACATTCCCAAATGACGCCAAACACAAACATTCCAAATAATGATTCCAACTATAGTCTTCCGCCTGAAAGCATGACACAAGCGATGGCTTTACTTCAACAATATTCCGATCGTTTGCTTAATATAGTTGAGCAAAAAATGAGTAAAAAAGAGTAAAAAATAATAAAAAATAGTGAATCCTATTTTAAATTATATTTGATGTAAATTTACTTTTTTTTTAAAAATAGTGCCTTTCATTTGAATGCCTTTCATTTCTATGCCTAGTATTTTTGCCTTAAATTAATAACTTTTAATCGATTCCATTCCTAGATCTCTTTTAATACTTCCAAAATTCCATTTGTAAAATATTTATTAAACGCATGTAGTATTATATAAATTATAATTAATTATTATGAAAAAGTTAATTTTAAAACTCATTTTTATTAAATTTTAAATTAAATAAATTCTTAATTTGTTATTTGCTCTAATACTCCGTTGTGTATCAATTTTTCGCATTGAGATAATGGCAGATAATGCTATGGATTAGAAAAATTTTATTAGAATTGGTTCAGAAATTTAAATAAGTATTGAAGTGAGACATACAGTACTGTCTTTGCTTAGAATAACAGTCGTTCCGTCTTCTAATTCAAAATCTCCGTATTCAGTATTGCACCGAACCTTCACATTCATTTTTATTATAAGATTAGATTCAAATAGATGTAAGACTTCAATCACTTAATGACTTACTTGAATAAATAGTCTTTTGGGCGGCTTTTTATGTAATGTCAAATCAATGCCCTTTCCGTCATTCAATTTATTCATATATTCGGACAAATTATTGCAATAATCCAAAAACCAGACTAATTCTGATTCCGAGAGTTTGTTTCGGATATCATTTGGCAGAACTGTCCCGAACTCCCAACGCATTCGTTTTAATTTTTCGAGTCTATTATAACTAAAACCAAATTTATGTTTAATTATAAGTCATTTGAATTATAAATAATTTTGTAAATATTTTTAACTAAAATAATGTAAAATTAATTTAATACTGACTGATATGATAGAAGACAGCGTTTATTCCAAAGCAAAGCTGAAAATTTCATTTGTGTGACCACTAATTGGGATCGATATTCTTCTTGAGTCAAGTCATTGGATCCATCGTTTGATGAACTGATTTATTGAATAAAGTTTTATAATTAAAATATTAAATAAATCAATAATTATAATAACAATAATATGTTAATTAATAAATACACGAAATGTTGTATTTATTGTAATTAATATATTATATAATCAATAATTATAATGAAAATAATATATTAATTAATAAGTACACGAAATGTTGTATTTGTTCATTCAATTGAGTCATTTCTTCGATCACTTTATCGACTAATTCATTATTAAACTGAGGCATCGGTTCATTGGAGTCACGATTCAATGATTTTATTAATTCAACTGCTTTTTCGCCAAACATTTCGATTAATATTCGATTAAATTATTTCTGTTTTATTTAATTTTGATTAACAAAAAACTAAAACAAAACAATAATTCATTTAAACCTAACATTGATATCAAATAATACTTTAGGAAAAAGTCAAAAAACTTACAATAAATTAATAAAAAAAATATCAAAATTGATATTAAACTTAAATAAATAATTAATAATTAAGTTTTGATCACAAAATACAATAATATTTAAACAAATTATTGATAAATATATAATGATTTAACGATAAAAATAAGCGCCAAATAGACAGACATGTGATCATTGAGTGACTCAACGATTGGCCCTTTATTTGTATTTATGTTTTTGTTTCATAAGTAGTGCTTATTTTGAACTGTATTTTAACAAAACATTTAATATTAAAGTATTTTTCAGTCATTAGTTTAAAAAGACTTTTTATATTATTTTTTAAAAGTTTTTAAATTAAATCAAAACAATGAATAGAGCGGACGAAATACGTGACCAAATGAGACAAATGCGATATCTTTGCGAAGAAAAAAAATTTATTGATGACATGCTTCGCAAAATTGAAGACCAAAAGAATAGATTACAAGTCGAAGAATTACAACTCAGAAAAGTCTTAAGGGATTCGCTTAACGATAACAACAATCGATGTATTTATTTATTATATTTTTGTTTGTCTTTCTATTAATTCATTAACTATTTATAGCTTTGAGTAAAGAATTTGAAGAATTAGAAGAAGTGAACGCCGACAACAACTTCTTCAGTAGTGGAACACCCAGTCGTCCCATCGAAGTAGCGATTAGTGATTGCTTTCAATTAGAAGATAATACGAATGACACAAACCATCCAAAAGCTGTCGTCGAAACTATTGAATTAGATGTGAGTAAAGTATTGCTTAAGTTGGCCTCAGGTGGCAATCAAGTCGAACACGAATCAGATGACGATAATGACGATTAATTATAATGATTTGCACTTTTTTAATTAATCGAATAATTTTTTAGAAGTTTTTTTTATCAATTTTTAAATAATTTAAATTAATATAACATTTAATGCATCCAAAAAACCATAATTTTATTTTCAAATTTTTTTTAATATCTGTTTTTTTTAATCATTTGGTTTTATCTTTTTTAGTTTTATTGATAATTTTTAAGACAATTTAAAATATAATTTAATGAATAATTAGAGTTATTGATTGCAATAACTTTTGTTTTGTTTTGATTATCAATATTTGGTTATTATTATAATTATAAATATTATTTTGTTAATTATTGTAAATAAAAAATGAATAAAACTTTTAAAGGTCATCGTTTTGGCAATCGTTACGTCAAATCATTTGTCTCATTATTAATATTATATATTAATAAAAAATGATTCAAACATTGAATTTCACGTATTCTGTATTAAAAAAAGAAAAGTTGATTCATCACAAACTGTTGCCATAAGTATTTCTGTCTAAGAATATTCTGTTCCCATTAAGATTTAACTTTTGAACTAAAGCAATAAAAAATAGTTTGAATTATAGTTTTAAAGTTTTTATGTTAAAAGTAAATAATAATAATTTCCGGAAATAAGTTTATAATAGGGTATAATTTACAAAATAAAATAACAAATGAATATTAAATAAATAGTGCGTTAGTGCAGGCCTTGAAACGCATGATTTATTGATCCAAATATAAGAAAGTTGTGAAACTCAACAGATATGATAATAATAATCGTTCATTGCTTTAAAATTGGATCAAAACTTTCCACAAACTTTTTGGTTGAGTCAATGTTTTGAAATATAATTTAAGTACAAAAATGATTGTTTAGCATAAAATAATAATATTTCAAAAAATAATTTATTAGTCATGATATTCGCTAACGAGTACTTAACGCATGAACGATTGCAAGATATTTAGCAATAGAGAAACGGTCATTGGTTTGGCCTACTGTCAAACCAGTCTTGTTTCAGTTCAAGAAACAGATTGTGAGTTAAAGTCGAGACTATTTCTCAAATAATTTTCTTTACTTTTAAAGTAACGCAGACTTGACTAAAAGTATTGTATTGTTTAAAAACTAGTGTTTATGCTGTCATGCATTCCATTATTGGAGAATTTGATGTTTAGGCCGAGAAAAAAGTTGAGCAAAAGCTCAAAACTATATTGAGAGAGAAGTCGTCCCAACGCCTACTCCACAGAATTTCGATCAATGGCTATGACGTGAGATTCGCTGCAGTATTTGAGTATTTGCTGATTCGCTGTTAGACTGAGAATGCTTTACATCAGACAACACACTAATGCTCTTATGGAATGACGAGTTCTCAGACTTATTCAAGTTCTAATGCGAGTTAAAGTGACAAACAATTGAACGTTAAATCATTATTAATATCAATATTACGTCTCATTTAGTGATCATTGTTTTGACATTTCGTTAATTATTTAGTATTTTATTCAAATTGCTTTTCTATTGATTTGAAGTTTAGTTCAAAAGAAAACAAGTAATTGATAAACAAAAATATGGATCATTCAGAATATTCAGAAAATGTTCCACATTTTGGATCAACTCCACAAACAATTAATGACAATAATAAAGAATTGAGTCACGAAACTCCCGAACAAAGAGTGGCCACAAATCTATCTCAACAAGTCCTTGCGTCCAATCTTTTTGAATCTCAGACACAACCCGCACAAGAGCCAGAAATTGGTCGACATTCGGCTCCTGTTGATGTTTTCGGTCAACATTTGAGTCAAACTATTGGTAATCCGATTGAACAAAGACTTAGTGGTCATCAACAAGAATATGATGTCTATGAATATGAAGAAGACGACGAAGAAGAGGACGATTTAGAGGACTCTTTAGAGCGACGACAGATTGAAAGTCGTCCTAATATTGGATCAGATCTGATGTTCAGTTCGAGCCCTAATACTAATCAGTCATCAACTGATCCTTTCAGAGAGACTGGTGTCAGACCTAAAGAGGAGATTTTGTATCAATTGTCTGATGACTCGAATGTATTGAGAGCTCAGAGCTATGGGATTGGAAGCGGTTTAAGAATAGATTCACAAAATGATCAAAATTTAGGAAATGTTTATTCGCTAAATAGTGAAAATCCGTTTCAAACGCCAGAGAAAAAAGCGGATCAAAACAAAAACAAACAATTGGCTGAAGAAGCGTATGACCAATTCATGACACGAGAAGAGCCCTATGAGACAATGTCCACTAATTTTGGCATTTCATCCGATGACAAAACCGACAATTTGTTAGAGTTTGATATAAATAGCCCTCAATTTGCTGCTAATGTCAAACCTATTAGTCATAGCATTGGTCTCATTGAAAGCAATCGAAACCACTCCCAAAGTAGTGGCGAATCTGAAGACGAGGTTATAGTGACATCTAGTGGTCAGGTGTCGAAACTTCCAACTCATACGTTTGCAGAAAGAGTCAGTTTATCGCCTAATTTAGATGAGACACAAACTGTTGACACACTCACTGACACAGCTTTGAGTCAACACTCAGTTAAACAGTCATCACTTCTTCAGGACGAACGCAACAAACCTATTGATTTAAAGCCACGAGACACTAGTAAACAAGACAAAGGTTTTGAAGAAAAGAAGAATATTATGGCCAATAAGAAAGATTTACAAGAAAGTAGTAGTAATGCTGACAATAGCACTACTGGTTGTGGCTGTCCTTTCGGCCCAAGTAAGTCATCTTTTATTTTATTTTTTCAT
>JAQIWZ010001017.1:0-14135 GCA_034697245.1 Malaconothrus monodactylus
TTATGAAGTCATTAGGTTTCAAATAATAACTTGAAAATGAGATTCTTGTGCCATTTTTGTCAAATTGTTAAATTGTCATATTAGTCATATCAATATTATATATATATTGAGCATTCATTCTCGCAATAATCTTGACTTAACAACAACGCGCCGCGCGATTAATCCAAAGCGGTCTACCGTTGGGATGAAAAAACCAATAATAAATAAGCATAAAAAGAATTCCAGCCCCAAAAGCAGCAATAACAGCGACCAAAGCTGGAGTGTGATACCATTTAGTAGGATCATTCTTGATATACCACAAGAGAATTAATGATACATTTTCAGCGAAAGCAATTATGTAATACGAGAGATATTTATAGCGTGTGGGTTCGTCTTTGACATTAAGAAAGCAAAATAAATAAATAGCGCCAATGATCATATTGAATAAGTATTCGTGACACGGTCGAGGATCACCCCTGTCATTGTCACAGAATCTGGTTTGTTGATGCATTATCCATATAGTCATTACACCCCAATGTCCGATTCCAATGGGACACAACCAATAGCTATATTCACTCATGAATAGACCTATTGCTAAAACTCTTGAGCCAATAGTACAAACACGCCATAAGAACTGTAGTATTGTTCCAAATCTGGTAGTGTTTCGTTTGTCAGGTGTAGATCTTCTCAACGCTCTATTATAAGAAGCTATTGACCAACTGAGCTCTATTAGAGACGATATTATAGCTGCCATTTGGACGTATTCTATAGAAAATGAATTTTATTTAATAAAAATTTTTTTCATATTTAAGACTATTATTAAACTTTTAATAATCACTTTTTACAAAAGAAATCAAAAAAGAGCTCATTTTTTGATACAATATAAAAGCATTTGACAGTTATTAAGACTATTACTGAACACACTTTGCAAATAATTGAAGAGCAGCTGCGATGAAAAATTTGAAGAGTTTTTCTGAAGCTCATCATATTTTCTCATTTTAATGTATGCCTCATTTAACTCAACAATTCAGAAGTCTATACACGCAAAATAAAAATCGTCATTTATTATTAATAGTTTTGAAACTTAAGGAGACCATAAAAAAGTGAACGGAGATAAAGAAAGTGCACAATTTTTAAATCAGTTGTTATTATAACTTTGTCAAAAGAGAGCGTTTTGAAAAATGGCATAATTCATAATAAGATTAACAAAAAGCAACTTTTCTCTTATGAGATATTGAGAAACTTTTTACTGTGAATAACATCTCTAATACTTGTCTGTTTTGATTTTGTTGAGCACTGAAAATGCAATATAACTATAATTATGATTTCTTAGACATTTATTTTTTATGGCTATAAAAAAGTCGATACAACACTTGAGAAAAATTATTGACCGATTTAAGGGTAAAAAATATAAGATTATTTGTTTCGGATCATAAATTGGGGGAAAAATGAATAGTATTTTATACCTGTAGTTATATTTGAATATTGTTTATGTTTAGCCAATAAATAGATTTGCAAAATAAGTTGAGGCGCACATTGCATGAAACTTTTGAGAAGTGACAATAAAGCTGTGTCGCGATCCTCATGAATCATCAACAGATAATAATCTATTTCAGGTTCATTTGTCTCCTGAAGAATAGGACAATTTGTCAAAACATTATTCAAAATGTAATCTTTAATAACAGTTTACAATAAAATAAGACAAACCTCATTTTGACCTTCCGTCAAATTGGTTCTTTGCAAAGTAGACAGTGCTGGCAATGTGTTGACCTGCCATTCTCTTTGTTGTCGCTTTGCATTTCGTCTATTTGCTGATCGACTTTCAAATCCATACCACAGAAGTTCAATATATCTATTTTTATATCAAGTTTTATAAAATATATTTTCAATTCAAATATAAACTCAAGACTCAAGACTGAAATGAAATTTTTTACGGAGTTTTCAAGCTTTAAACAGATTATAATCAATAATGAGGTTTAAAATGACTCAAATAACATTTTGATGTCGTTTTTTAATGAATACTTGAGCGAAATGAAAGAGCATTTAAGTTTAAGAGCACTTTCAAGAAAGAAAATTCAACGAAATTATTTTGAGTCTAAAATTTTATTCAAAATGTTTTTTTGCACTTCGAGTCGAGCAATTTTTTAGTTTCATTAAATTTTTGACTTTAAAAGTTAATTATAAAACTACTTTTTAGTTTATGCTATCAATTCAAATTAAACAGAAGAGTTTTAAAGAACTGCATTTTTTTTCAACTTATGATAAGTTGAAGGAAACTCCTCTTTAAATATACATTTTATTAAAAACTATAAATTTTTATGAAGCTATAAAACTTTAAATTTGTTTTAAATTCTTAGTTGAGTTTTCTCACAACTTTTTATATCGAAATTAAGCTATTATTCTATAGCTTAATATAAGATAGAAAAAGATAATTAATATTTGGCTGATTTTATTTATATTGTATATCTATTTTGTCGTTCAATTAATTTAAAAGAAGTGACAATTTTAAGAACTAAAAAGCTTTCACTTGGCATAAGATTGTTGATGACATCAATCACAGGTCTTAGTATTGTATCTCTAATCTAAAGAGCCATTTTGGAAGAGCTTTTTTTTCAAAATTTCAAAATGATGGCGAAAGTTGATACCATCAAATGGGTAACGACTCTAACTTTGAAAGTTCATCCACTAAGTATACATCAAGAGATTTATTATAAGTTCAAATGAATGTGAACAGTCGTGGCAGCGAATCGCGCTTTTGTTTATTGGCCTGACTATAGGTTGAAATAGGATTAACACAAGAATTGGTTAGAAAAGTGTAAGAAGAAATAATAGCAGTAAACGCAGTAGATTGTGAAAGAACCAGAGCATTGATGCAATACTAGTATAATGCGATGTAGAGGAACCGAATGATTTCCCATAGGATTCCATTCACAACAGCTCAATCCAATGGTCATTTTATGTAAGAAACGCTTCAAATTATTCAACTATTCTAACCTTTTTTAATTTATATCGAAAACAATTAAAATTGCTCTGAATTTCATCAACTTTTTTTACACTTCAAATCTTACAGTATATGCAAATTTACTGTATTTTTA
Organism: Malaconothrus monodactylus; assembly: GCA_034697245.1. Classification (NCBI taxonomy): domain Eukaryota; kingdom Metazoa; phylum Arthropoda; class Arachnida; order Sarcoptiformes; family Malaconothridae; genus Malaconothrus; species Malaconothrus monodactylus. The sequence continues at coordinate 3,075 of JAQIWZ010001017.1, forward strand.
TATACAGCTTATTGAATGAAAATATAATTTTCACCATTTCTTTTTGTGAATTTATTCTCAGTTCTTGCATTCACACCAAATGAATGAATATAATTCTATAATATTATAAACTGATTTTTTTCATTTGTGTTGAAATTTACATTGAAGTTCAGCCAAGATTTTGAAAACTTATCCCTTTTAAGAGAATATTTTTTGTTGAATAGAATTCATAAACAATATTGAAAATAGATTAAGAATTCTAAGTAAACATACACTACTCTTTTGACTGAATCGAAATTTTCTATTCAAAAGTGAATCAAAGATCGCCCAACTTTTGTGACTTCATTTATATAATGCTTTGAAATTTACATAAGCGGTCAACCTTTCGAGTGTAAATATTTAATTTTATCTTCTATTAAGTGAATTTAAGCAAAATAATCCTAAATATATTGAATTTTTCGAATACTTGAATACAGATCATATCCGTATTTGGTTTTCTGAAAAGAGTTAGAAATGTAAATCAAATCCGATTATAACATTGTAAGTTAAACTGTTTTGCGAAAATACTACTTTCAACCAATGTTTAATTAAACAAAATCTCAATTCGAAATACATGTAAGATAAATAATAAACGAGTCGAGAGGGAGATTTTTCCCAACATTATCTAAATTGCTTTGTAATAATTAATTTTACATAATAGAGAAAGAGAGAGAGAAAGAGAGAGAGAAAGAGAGAGAGTGAGAGAGAGAGAGAAAGACGTTCTTCATTAATGATTTTTATTATTATTTAGTCATTGCGCCTAAAATATGCAAATATATTTCAAAACTAGTAATAGTTGACTTTTATTATCTATATATATAATTAATTTGTTAGTCATCACAGTATATCTAAATGTTAGTAAAAGAGCCCAAAAAAGTATCCTTTAATTCCTCAGCGCACGCATCACACGATTAATAGTGGAGGCATTACATTATGCGAATCAATTTTTGGAATTAGAGTGTTGTTCATTGAAAATGCTCCTAAGAATACAGAATCAATTCTCAATTCTTAGCTCAAAACCAACTTATTTAATCGAAACATTTGGGAGAGTGAAAGCCTCTATAGCTTTTATTAATTCACGCGGAAAATCTCTCTCCAAAACCAAATTAAACATTTTGATTAAACATTTTGATTTAGTTCTTTCTCTTCGCTTTTTTTTGTTTACAATATTAAATTGAAATTTTTGTTTTATCGTTAAAAAAATTTTTTTAACTTTGCTTTCAATTCATATAATTGATAAAAGAAAGAATTTGCTGACACTATGAAGTTCTCGAGTATGAACCTGAACCTCTCTTTTATAATGCAGACCACATTCCGCATGAAATAATGTCTGGTTTGTAGCAAAAATCGTAAAACAAAAAAATCTAGACTCAGCACGAATCGCATAATATCTCGATTTTGAATCAATGAATTTATCTAAAGAATAATAATTTAGAGTTTGGTGTTTAACAAAATATGAAAAATATTTTAATTAAGCTTAACCTCAACTTACGAAGAGTACTATGAATTTAAATGAAGTCTATTTGGAATGAGAAGTTTAAAACAATATATAAGGGTAAGAATGGAGTTAAATAAAGCAGGAGAGCATTTGAGCTGAAATTTTCCTCGTGATTGAACAGTCATCAGTATGTTATATATTGCTATCTTTAATAGTGAACTGGATTCCAGTGTTTTCAACTTTTGTATGTTATTCCAACCAAGTTTGCTATTATTTCTCTTTTCCTTATCGATTGCTACTATAGCCCCAAAACTCATATCAATATTTCGATCGAGTAGTCGAGTGAATCAGTTCTAACAATATAATACTTAACTGTTCTGCACTTGACAAGGGGTTGATTGATATGTGAAGTGCACAAAGAAATGTATATCAAAGCAATAACACTCCAAATGTATAGTAATGATTCTGATCTACATTTTTTGTAAATGATGAGGAAATGTGAGTTACTCTTCACTACATTGTATTATTACAACTAAAAAGGATTTCTCTTTCATTCAACTTTGTGTAAATCAGGCAAAAATAAGTTATTTCGTTGAATTTCTAACTTTTCCGGCTTTAGTATTTGTGTTATAAGATTTTTTACAAAAGAATAACAAATTATTTTCGTTATTTAAACTCTAGTATTTTGGTTCAAATAATTGAAAGGGAGTTTTGGTTCAAATAATTGAAAGGAGTTTTGAGTTCAAATTGATTAAAATAAAAACAACCTAAAAATGTGATATTACCTGAAAACTGGTCCTAATAATAATAAATGCACTAAAACTTTTATAATCCAACCAAAAACGCTAATATTAGGTCTCCGTATTGATTCCAAATTATTTCTAGTTCTATGATTATCGTGTAAATGCCTATATTAAGAGAGAATTGAGAGTTAAACTGAGATTTTAAAATAGTTGTTGAATAGAATGCTCTAAATCATTATAACTGATGGCTTTATATTAGTCTCTGTAAAGTTTAAAATTTCTAACTCCCCTACTACTCCAACTCCACTGACTTCAACTCTACTACCGCTCCATTACCAGTGATTTTTTCATTTTCAACACCATTACCGCTCCATTACTGTGGAATTCCATGGACTCCACGGTAATGGAGTCAACATTACAGAGACTACTTTATATTCATCAAATAGCGATCAATTTTTTCATTTAATTTATTGCTTCATTTTTCAAATTAAATTTTTTTTTAACAAATATATTTGAAAAATGTCCTAAAAAGCAATGAATAAAAGCAGCTAATATTGAGGCAATATTTGAAAATATATTCGCATACCATTTGATGCTAAATATGTTAACAGTAATGGAAGGGATGATTGTTATTGCAGAAGTGAGTCCGAACGAGATGCGGTCATTCTCACCAAATAAGAAATAACAAACAGAAATATCTGTTCCGACGTCTATCACGTAACTGATTAATGAGATTATTGTAAAAATGGCGCTAAAAATAGTAAATTCTTCATCTTTTTCGAACGATTTAGTAGTAGAGCAATAAATTGCGTTGTGGTGAGGATGTACGGGCTGATAATCAGAAGCCCGACCAACGTGTCCGCGGCCACTCGTTCCATAGCAACGCGAATCAGGAAGAATTGTTTCTATACAACCCGCAGTACTTCGACCAATACTACTGCCACTACTACAACCACTTCCACTGACAGTGCAATAATCAGTCGAATATCCCAAATGACTGCCCAATAAAACATCAAAATAACAATTGGTTTAAAAAATTAGTCGTTTAGGGGAAAGAATGAGATTTTTTGGAAAAAGTTTTGCTCTATTTATTACTAGAGATCAATAAAAGAGAAGAAAAGTCTAACTTTTAGTTGAGTTACATGTTATTGTCAATGTAATTAAATGTTAGGGCAATACTGTTAGGGCTATACTGTTAGGGCTATACAGTTAGGGCTATATTCTTGTACCTTAAATGGTGCGGATCGATAGTCTCATATGTCGGTCCAGTAGTAGCTGCAATTCTCTCTTCAATACATTCTCTTATAAGATCAGCGTGTTGTCCATGTAATGGTCGGAATGTTGATAGTCGATATGGTCTTGGAAGCGCTCCAGTCGCTCCATTATTATTAACTTTTCTTCCAAGACTACCCATGTGGTGGTGCAGTGTTGGCGATGCAACTCCTCCACCAAAATGATGCTGTTGCAGATGCATCGATACTTGTGAATCATCACGTGTTACTAAGTTTGATGAAGGCTCTTGTAATTCCACTAATTCGTTTAAAACTACCATTGATTTTTTTGGTGCTAAAAATTAATCGAAAATCAATGAATTTAATCAACAAAATGCTTCAAATATCTGAATAACGTTTACGACTTCAGAAATATGTTTCAACGCTTTTTCGCGTTGACTTATTAACTAAATAGTAATCATTATTGAATACTAGAATAATATTGATATAAATTCTTAAATAGATCTTTTTTATTATTCTTCAGTTTATTACTGGTTGTATAGTATGTGTTCAACCTTTAACTGATATTAGGATTTTATTGCAAAGAAACATCTAATCATTTATAGAATTGAATCAAAAAGAAGAAATGTTAGAGGAAAGAGAATTTGATGTGAAATAAAACATTCTCATCATTGAATTTGATCCAAGTATGCCCTCAAGTTTAGGACCTAAATTATACTTCTCTCTCAATACTACAAAAAAGCATCAAAAGACTGCTCAAACCACACATCATTTTGATTAAGTTTCTTATATATGAGTTAAGCCAAAGGTGTTAATATTTTGAAAAATTAGTCAATCACTTACATTTATTTACTAACATTTTTAGGACTATATGCGCTTGAGTTGACTTTAACTTTATCTGAACTTTAATTTTAATTTCAAATTTAATTTCATTATAAATCCAAAGTCTTATTTTAAAAATTATTGTTTTGAAACAAATTTAAATAAATTTAAGTCTCGAATATCCTAAAGCTTAAGCTCTTATAGCCTTTATCATAGTTTAAAATAAACACTTTTACGACTGATAATAAAATTTTTATATTTATGTGAAATTATTTATTACTAAGGGTTTAGGAAAATAAATAAATACTTGAGCATAAAATCAATTAATTAATAAGTTGTTAGGGCTACAAATTGATTGCATTATTATTAGCATTGAAAGAGGTAAAAATAGCAGAGTAGACAACTCTCAAAACACTATGTGCAATAGTAAACTCGACTCAAACCTAAATATAAATCTTTGAGGTCTAATTTGTTATGATAGCAAACTTACATACAGACTATTTTGCCACTAAAAGCATACTATCGCCAGACTATCACTACAAGAACTAAAGAAATATCTCTTTTATTCAGTGATAAATGATAACAACTGCATTAGAGCCAACTTATACACCACTATCAATGTTCTGCATTTTTATTACTATTTATTTACCTCATATTCAAAGCGAATATAAATAGAGAATCCATTTAAAAAGATGGCATGTATTCCTAACGAATAGTCAATTATTTGAATATATTTAATCCTAACTGAAATACGATGCGATTTAATGTTGACTTTCTTTTATTGGCTCAATATTTTAACTATTAGTCAAGTCTTCAAATATGCCTAACATTTTACTTTAAAGGAGTCATGTATTGCAAAAATAAAATTTCAAAATCTTCAAACAGCATAATTCACGATAAAAACTGTTAAGATAAGAACAGTTTGATTAAAAAAAGGTCAATGTCTAATATAAACTGTTTTCAGATATCAAAATTTTTAAAGCAAAATACAATAATTAATTTCTTCTGTACTTTCGCGTTGGGGTTTTTTTAAAATAAAAAGTGATAATTCAAATTAGATTTAAAAAAATTTACAAATTTGTCAAGAGAATAACCGAAAAGAACCGAAATTTTCATTGATATAATAAACTCTTTGATGTACAGAATTTAGTATTAATGTCTGTATAAATAGTAGTGATTGAATTGAGCTATTCTTTATAATTAAATTTGAAATAATTAGTGAAAAAAAAGTTGTCCGAATGTAAATATGAATGAAATATGAAATTACTATTAGAATTGATAGCGGTTCTTGACCGCCATGAAGGCTGGAAATCGATTTGAGTACAGGCCACTTTGTCACTGGGTATTAAATCTCGCAAACGATCCAGTGTTGTGTTAGCGTTAGTTTCTCTTTAATCGCTCGATTGAACTCTATTAAAATAATGAACAAATATTAGTTATTTTTATGTTAACAAAGATAATGAGACTTTTTTGTTTTCAAGTCGTAAAACACTGAACTACTAATGCTTGCAATAAAACGAATTGCTAAAGAAGATAAAAATTATATTGATTTTCTAAATGAATAGTCAGTTAACTTATATCTAAGAAATAATTCTAGATATTTAAGTATTCCATTCACGAAATTGCATTTCTCTATTTTTAGTTTAAGTGACTTTCTGAGCACGAAATTCTGGAAATGCATAGGTATTGAATTGCATAATGTTATATTCATTACTCATCTCAAAAGACACTTTCTTGCATTGCATTTTACGCATTTTGATTCAACAAAATGTAAGACAAAAGCCTCAGTTTCTCTCTCTCTCTCTCTTCCTTCCTCTCTCTTTCTCCCTCCCTCTCTCCCCCTCCCCCCCCTCTCTCTCTCTCTCTCTCTTATATTTGATTTAACATCTTTTATATTATTAGATAGAATATTATTAAAGCTTTTTGAAAAGTATATGTTTGAAAGCGTTAGATCTTTAGTCGCAACAATATTTACAAAATCAAATAACACGGAATACAACATGTGCTCAGTTTTTACAATGAGATCTTTAATGAACTTTGAAAAGAAAAACATTCGCTCCAAAAAGTTTGTTTTCGAGAGATAAAAATTGAAGAACAACTTGAATTAGAGAGATATAGGCGAACACTTGAATCTTCAAAATATTAATTTGTCTCAAAACTAATCAACTTTAGACTCAACTAACACTAAAATAGAACCAAAATTGAAAAAAATATGACAAAATTATTTAATATAGAGTTGTCATAAAGAGATGAATTGAAATGATATCGTTAGTCAGCGATCCATCATTTGGATGCATTTTTGAAATCAATTCTTCAAATCAAATGACATCGAACGATAAGTTCATTGTAAAGATTGGTGTATTGTTGGGATCACTTGGCATATGATCAGAATTGTGATCCCCTTAAAGTGGTGATCCCCACAGCAAAAGCCACATTTCCATTGAATTGTTGGTTCATTGCTTAATGCAGCACAGTGCAGAATGAGTGTTGGTTCGATGTTCTACTATTTCTCTACCATTTCTCTACCATTTCTCTACTATTTCTCTTTAGCGATACTCCTAAGGGATCGGAGTTCGAAAAGTGCACTTCCATTTTTGTTCCAATGATCGCTAGCACAAGAGGCAACTGTTGTATTGCCCAATACTGTTAACACTTTTTCAGTAATCACTGCCTCTATGCTGCGCTTCAACTCAATTCTCCAATCAATTCCAACTTTTATATTGATTTTGCTTAAAATTATTTTCAAATTAAATTAATGGTCCTATTATTAAATTTATTTTACTTAAGATAAAAACCCCAAAAATTTAAATAATTCATGAGAAACATAAATTGAATTACAATATGAATATTTGAAACAACATCAAAATTATATATAAAAAATTCTTTGAATAGTATATTAAATAAGGAATAGAAAAATGATTAAAATATAGATATTAATCAAAATAATTCGATGTTTTTACTTAAAACAAATGCTTTATTGTATCATTTATTTATGCCATTGATATTGCACAGTAAGTGTACTCTAAATATATATGATTTGATGACAATGAAAAATAACTCAAATCATTCATTTCATGACATAAAATAGTAATTAATAGTAGGCTCTGTGAAACTCATAGTGAATATTACTTTGATTATGATTTATGGCAGATATTTGTAAAGCAAAATAAACTGAAATACAAAATTTTGTTATAATTACTTCAAATTCGTATTAAAACATTCAGCTTTTAATGTTTGTGAAACGATTCAACGAATGAAAGAAGGACTCAATTTTTTAAACATTATTAATATCTCATATCTAAAGGAGAAAGAGAGAGACCCAAAAAGACAGATGCAATGAACACAAGCTAATAGCTGTTCTGCGTCTTGTCGATAAGGGGAAGGCTTTAGCTCTTTTCTTTTCAAATAGAATATGTACTGCTATTCAATTGATTCCAGTTGTATTGTATGAATTAAAACTGAATTCAACTTTATCTCAAATATTATTAATTTAATGATAACCATCTCCTTATACTAATTATATTTTAAGCTTAGAAGTAGTAAAATAGACAAAGATTTGTCGTTAATTGAGGTTCGATCTAGAAATGGATCAATACTTGGGGCGAAAGACATAATTTTTCAGTAGATGTTTTGAACCGTGATTTGAAGCGTGATTTCTTTCTCTCTTTAATTCATCATTTGTTAATGACATTAAGTGGAATTAAGATTCTTTTCCTTCGCCACATTAATTGATATAAATTATCTCAATTTAGAAATTAGAAACAATAACATCTCTTTATGCAAGAATAAAATGTAACAAATGCTGATAAGTCTAGAATCGCATAGACTGAACAACAATATGAGCTGTTGTAACAAAAAACACGTCTTCGGGTTATTTACTCAAAGAAACAAATTTTATCATATTTGCTGCTGTCCTGCTTTTTATGCTTATTTTTGCAGTTTTCAACTCAAAAAATATTCAGACTTTGCTTATTCTCTAAAGAATCAAAATTTTCTCTTAAAAATTCAAATCAATCATTCATTCAAACCTTATCTGAAGCCTAAAGTTTTAAAAATTCAAAATCAATATTATATTATAAATAAATTTCAACAAAAGAATCCGTTTAAATATGAATGAATTGAAGCAATAAAAATATTACAAAATGTTGATATTTTTAAAATGTTTTATTTCCTCTATTTGATTAAATTGATTGAAGTTTTTTGATCTCAAAAAAAAAAATAATTAAAGTCTGATTGTATTACTTTTCTGTGAATTCTTCTATTCTTCAAAAGGTTCACTTTATATCAAAACGTTGATTGATTTCATTTCACTAAACTTATTAAATGGTTAGGAAACTGATCGACTAAATGAAAGCAATAATTCAAACTCAATAGTCTATTAGAGAGACTTTTGGTGAAAAGAAATTCTAAATAAAAGATTGTGTTTAGAAATTCTATCTTTAAATGGTCAAAAACTTCATTAAAATAAAGTTTAATTAGTGTAGATTCAAAAGTGAATGAAAAAAAATATTAATTTAAGATTGGATTGACTTTTATTTTTTCAAGAAACAAATAAAGAATTGCAATAATTAAAGCAATAATAGAAGTGAGACTACAAATAATAATTATCTGTGTAACTGCTTGAGTGCGATAACAATTAACGGACTTGTCATAGAGTCTACAATACAATGTAATTATGTTCTATTCTATAATATCATAGTATAAGAGCCCTTATTCTTCCCTTATTAGTATTAACTTCAGTATTGTTTTATTTATTTAACAATTTAAGAGCTTTTTTTATCAATTTTTAATTTCAAAATCAAATTAGTTAATTAATTGTATCAAATTTCGCTATTTATTATTTACGAGAGAGAAACTGCAAACCTGACTCTTTTTTGAATGAACTTGTTTTGTGCTAATTTTCCATAGTATCAAAATTGGTTCATAAAATTGTGAATTTTACAGCACTACACCTGTTAAAAGATAGTATTTTTTAATTTTCATGAACTTATTGAACGAATGGCTCTTCACTTCATAATTTATTGCATAGTGTGTTCCGAAAGTCTCCCCATATTTCTGTAAGTTATTAACAACTTGTGTTTAAACATATGTTTATTATTGTAAATTAGGATCTATGACATGAAAATCTATGACATGATTATTGAAAATGTGAATTGAATTTTTCTCAAAACCCAAAAACAAATAAAAATTAATCACTTATCAAATATCAGTATTATGCGTTAAAATGGGAACAAATATCAAACTGAAAATAAGATATTGTTAAAAATATTTGAGTAATTAATTCGTAAGTTAGCCCATCATTGGGTGTTATATTCATCTCAAATATATTAGTTAAATAAAACTTAGATATGCATTAACACGTATTTATAAATTGTTATCTCTCATTTTCGTTTAAATATATTCACGAACTGATAAAACACAAAACTAATATGTTTGTGGTTGTGAGCCGTCATATTTTACAGCTTACATAATATACTTTTATCGCGTATCAAATCATTGATGCGAACAGTTCTGAATTCTCACAATTGGATATAAAGATAATAGCATTCATATAATTAGCATAAAATGCGAAATTATTAACAATAGTTATAAAATATAAATGCGAACATAAAGGGAAATCTGTTTTCACTTTATTCACGTATTAATTTTTATTTAAACAATAATCAATTTTGAAGGCATGATATTTCACTGAAGAAGTTGCTATTCTTAGAAACGGAATAATAATAAAGATCATTAAAATATTTCTGAAAAGGTTAGAATTCTTCTGGAAAGAGTGATAGCAATCAATAGTTGTTAGTTTACTGTATGATAATAAATGCATTGCAATAAATTTTGATGAAGGAATTTAATGCCTTATGTGATTGTATTCTTGTAAAAAATTGCCACAAATGCTATAAACAATATTGTTGTGTTATTTTGTTGGAGGAAAACAATTCTTATCTGTGGTATACTTTTTACTGATTGTGTCTCAAGAGAAACCAAAATAGAAATAAGATTCGAGACTGAATTAAATTCGTTTTTATCCAGTATTTAATGAAAGCTAATCAAGTTTTGGAAAACGTTTGCAAACTAGTGATGTATAGCAAACAGTTTTAACATTTAGATATCAACTTGTCGTTTGAATTATCATTTGGTTTTGAGTTTAGAGACAAGTTATTAATATTGAGACTCGAGTTATTTTTATTGATAGCAGTACTTTGAAAAATGAAAGGAAACTCGACACAAATTCAGTTTCATATACATTGACATAATTAATATGGCATTGAGTTTCATCATTTCGTGTCAAAGATTTCATGCTATTATATCTATTTTAGTGCGGAAATAGAGTAATATTGAAAACCACATAACAATATATCTGGCTTTTTAAAAGCACTTATGAAATAGAATATTACTTATAAAGTAAATCAATGTTTATACAGTATAACGAAATACAGTATAACGTAATACACTATACCTGCAGTTTATAACTCTTTTTTGAACCCAATTATTAAATTTTTATATAAAGGCTAATATTTCAAAACAACACTTTTTCCTATCAAATATTTAGCGAAGTTAGGAAAATAAGTATTTTTTTGTTGAGTATTTTTTATAATTTAACTTATGATAAGCTTATAGAGAAAAATAAATTTTCATTTTGAACACTGTTTTACTGACTTTGATCTAAAAGATTTTGTTTATCGCATAAAGGATTTTCTCATATGACGGCAACAATGGTTTGTATTAATGCTATAAATTTGAAGAAAGCGGAAAATTTACAAATTAAATATAAAAATTTGATGAGCCCTTAAGAGTCAGTAAAACATGTGTA
>JAQIWZ010001018.1:0-14118 GCA_034697245.1 Malaconothrus monodactylus
TGAATAATGTTGTCTCAATTGCATTGTCTGAATTACATTTTGTCCTCACGAGCTATGTTGTTATGTTCTGCTCTTTTCAACCTTTTTATGCGATAGGTCTTTGAGTTTAGTGATCCATAAATTGTTAAGAGAAAATCGAGCTTATAGTCAAAATTGTGCTTCAAAATAATTATATAGTTTGCATTATGAATGGGCTCCTATTGTTTCGCTTCATTTTTAATCAATAGATCATAATTATGTCTAACATTTATCATTTATCTCTTACTATATTATGATTTGAAACTCTAATATAAAAAAACTGATTCGTCAACCTTTCTATTCAAAACGATTCATACCATTCTTTCGTCTGGTTCTTCATATCTTTGAACCTTAACACTGATCTCCACCCTAAGCAAATTGCGCAATTGGTTGTCCTTTTAGAGGTTTAAGTTTTTTAAGTATCCGTCAATAGGCCCTCAATAGGCCCTCAAATAAATGCATTGGCGTTCGCATAAATAGTGAGTTTTCAAAAGTCAAACAAGAATAAAATGAAATAAAATGATGAGTTTGCGCTTTCTCTTTACATTTTTAAGCTTTTTCTTTAAACAAAATTTGCAATAAAAATAAAGTTAGAAAAATATTAAGCTTTGTTTATTGCTATTGCACTCGTTTTGCTTTTGGTATGAAATAGATTTTGAAGTTTGATAACTAAAATTGAAGTTCAGCCAAAATCACTAAAAAAATCACTTTTCTTTACACTTTTCACATTCATATTAACTTTTACTAAAGTTTTATTTTATTTAATCTGAGAGAATTGAGTTTTTTTTCGAGAAAAATTAACTTTTATTTCGTGCTAAAGAAACATTTATTTTATTTGATGATTACTTAAGAGATATTTAGATTTTAAATAAAAGTCGAATCATTAGATCATCGATTAATGCATGAAATGAGGGCTCCATTAAGATCATTGACTAAAACATTGTATCATAAGATAAAATCACTTTTAAAAATAATGGAAATGAGAATTAATCGAAATTGTTTGAACTTTAAATCTCAAAAAAAATTTATTTCTAATGTTGTAATGAAGACTATATTTATCAAAATCAATCAAAAACGTGAGAAATATTTTATACAAACTTCAAAGTCGAATGTATAAAACGTGTGAATATTTGTTTAGATTTGTCAAAATTTAGAAAATTTAAATTATTTTAAACGGAGAAACAAATTTAGATTTGAATTCTTCACACTTGAAAATAGTTTAATGGTAAAAAAAGTGTTGAAAAGCACCGCATATTTCGCTTGCGTCTCATAAGATTAAAAAGTAAAATAACTATCTCTCATGTTATCACAAAATTGGAGAACTTTATTCTCAAGCACAACTTATAATGGTATTTATGAATAATATTAGCGCATAGTTTCGTTAAATAAAACATAATCTCAGTGCGAGACAAATATTTCGATCCATTACCTGAATATATCTTCTTCTAAATATTACTTTCTTTCAAGATTTCCGTGAGAGATATTGAGCGAGAGAGAGAAATATTGAGAGTGAATAAGTGAGAGAAATATTGAGTGAGAGAGGAGTGACTCTCACTCATGTACATAAGATCCTGCCTGATATCTGGCATCAGTATCCGCTTTGTGATAAAATACTAAACTTATAATATATGAGAATGCAGAATATTTTTTGCATTTTATTTTCAGAATATTCAGTCATAACTTTTAAGCTATTGTATCTCAAGTTCGCTGTGAATTGATTGTTATAGTGAACAAAACTTGCAAAAATCTATTCTTTAAATTTCAAAATAATTAACACCCGCTTTGCAATTAATGTCTAATTCATTCAAACTTTTTTTGCTATTTCAATAAATTTTAGTTTCCAATTATAGTATCTTTACATAAGAATTCATAAATGAAAATGAAAGCAAACAAATTAATTTTGACTAAGAAATTAGGAAAGAGTTTTTCAGTAATTACATTATTTTCATAATTTATAGACAGGTATATAAAGTAATAATAATAATAATAGCGATGAGTTTTCGATAGGTTTTCTATATATGAATTTATGGTAAAAACTTTCGATTTATTTATTAAATATATTTAAAATGAACAATTAGTTCAATATTATTGATGACTATATCATATTAATAAATCTTGATTAGTGTTTAGCCTTGACGTACTAAATATCATATATTGATGAATATCTTTTAAAAATAAGTTATAAATTATTATTATTATTGAATCAAAAATTACTCAAAATATGTTTTTATCTTAATATTTATGATTTAGTCAACAAAATAATATTTCAATTACTGGTAATCTAGAAAATTGATAAAAATGTTTGTTTAGTTTAATGTATTGAAGCATTTAATGTAAAGTAAAGTGAATTTTACTTTTTGTTGAAACAATCACTCAACTCAATAAAGCGTAAAAATATTTCAAAAATATTTTTCAAACTATTTTTCAATACATTATCAAAACTGGCTTTTGTTTAGTTCACTATTTATTAAATTTATTATTAAAGATTTTAGACAAGAAAATCATATGTCAATTATTTGCTAAATAAAGTAAAAGCATTGATTACAACACCCGATAAGGCTATTAACGCGCCGACACTTCACGAAAGTTGAATTTAAACTTTAAATAAAATCTTATTTGATTCAAAAATATCATTAAGTGAATGACATCTAATAAAAACTTCATATAAATTAATAAACATTTCTTTTTGTTGAAAAATTTCATCCATTTTATATACAGTCTATTGAAAGGTTTGAGAAAAAAAATCAAAATTTTTTCAATCGTTTTGTGCATAATGTTTAAGGTTGAAAAGTATTCTGACCACAAAATTAGGGTTCAATGTTCGAGATTCAAAGATTTGATTGCGTGAAAAGCCAAAGAATACACTCTTAAGATTGAGAACTCGTTCGAAATATAAAATCTAAACCTCACATACAATGCATTAAAGTTTGATATCATCTTTTAGAGAGAGGAAAAAATAATATACACAACAGTAGAGCTCAGATATTGAACAAAAGTGAGTGTATATAAAACTTTTGCATTTCAAGGTTAAATGCCAAACACGATTGCGAGCGGATACTAGTTTTAAAACGATGAACATCATCACAAAAGTACAATAAGCACTAAAACCACATATTTTTTCAAATATGAAGGATGTTTTGTATTGTTAGCCACTAATCACTATTTTTTTTAATATTCATACTTTACTAACTTAGTTAAGTTTGAGTTTGAATTTACGTACATTAATCACTATTTTTTAAAAAATATTCATACATTACTAACTTATTTAAGTTTAACTCTACGTTCACTATGTATTCAGTGTGTCCTTTGTATGAATTATATTTTTAGTTGTCATAATTTATTACCTAAAAGTAAATATAATAATGATAATAATTGAGATGACTTATTATTTGTTAGCTTATGCACTATTGCTTTATTGCACTTTTGATTTGTTGAGGGATAGCAATAGTACTTATATTGGTTCTAATGAAATAATGATTTATTTATTATGTTATAATTTTGTTTCATATTAATATTAGAAATATATATATATATTGTTATATACAGACCTCAGTTCAAATTAAACTTACGTTTGAATTGGTATGCACTAGACCGTAGATCAAAATATAATATTAGATATAAATATAGTATAAATTATTAAATTTTGTTTTTCATTATTTAATATGAAAATTGTGAAGATCTCAACGAAATTATACGAAAATGATTGAAAACTACTTTGAACTTAATATTTGAGTGATTAGAGCAAAAATTAGTGTATTTTGTATTTAGTTCTAATGCTTAAAATGATTTATAAGTTATTCTTAAATCTTTATAGAAAGAGACTTTTGGACTTTTGTGTTTTGCATACTTAATATGAATAAGAAATAAACCTAAAGCCAATGGCCCCTCATTAATGATAAAGTCCTTCCCATCACTTATTATAAAGTGAACGCACTCGAGCAGCGGAAGTACATAATTGCATAACATATGACATATAGACAATTTCAGTGATGTTTCAGATCCTAAACACAATTGTATATAAATTTACTGTATATACTGTAATTGCTTATTATTAATAATCACGTATTTGGATTCGGAAATTGAACTTCAGTTCTTTCTAAATTAAAATATTTAAATCATTTTTTATCTTTCATTTTTAATAATAATGAATATTATTATTAAATATTTGTGAGTTTGGGTCCAGGATGTCGCAGCCATTAATTCATATGTTATTATTATATAACCTTCAGATGAGATGTAAAATATTTACTGAAAATTGTAATTTTGAGATTTTCTTTTTTCGAAACTAAATTTTAAAAAAAGGGAAAAAAGTGATGGTTGCATGACTTGATTTCCACTTGAATCCACTTGTTCGTAGGTATGTGCAAAGTTGTGAGTAGAATCATCATCTTTTTTGGCTCATCATTGTTACACTGACAAAGAAAGTGAAAAATTATGTAGAGGTCATAGTGCCAGTTTTGGGTGAGCTGTCTTTTTGGCTCAGACTTATACTACAGTCATTTCTGTTTATAGTGAACGCAAAAATTGTTTACTAAAACCGGATATTCAGTATAAAAGTATTTAATTTTACTAATAAATTAACGATCGGTGTAGAGAAACCCGTTCGCTATAAACGTATTTAATTTCACAATAAATTAAACACCCGTTCACTATAAACGGGAAAGACTGTAAAACAATTTCATAATGCCTTAAGAATGTTATTATTATTTTAGAGCGTTTGTGCTTTGATGCCTTTGACCCTTTTACATGCATAGGGTGTTACCCATTGCTAAATGTATTATAAGCAAAATGTGAGAAAGATATATTAACTTCACAGTTCAGATCATCATAAATTGCACGCCTGCCAATTCTTCCTTACTATTCTCTGTTGATTATATCTTTAAAATACATTTCTTTTATTTATTACTTATTAAACATTAAGACAATTAAACATTCCATAAAACCCTCTATTGCTACTATTGGCTCAACTCATCAAATAATCCCATATTAACCATAGAAACGATTGAAGTATTTCTGAAACCATCTTAACATTAACACAAAGACAGTTCATAATTCTTGAGAAAGTAAATGAGCCGTAATTAAATACATAAGAAGGAAGACCAGGAGAAATGAAGGGTCAATGAGTTGATGAGATTCATGTCAAAATAATATGTAATATCACGCTATGTGTCATATTATTAGTCGTCTTTTATTTCTCATGTTCCCTCTTATATATATATGTGGGGGTGAGACAAGGCATTGAAGGGCAAATATGGTGGGCTTAAGGGCAATGCCATGCGTGTGCCTATGAATATACTCAAGAGTATAAGTATAAGAGTATATACAACAACTCTCTATCTTCGGCTGCGCCCAAACTTACACTTGAGACAAAAAATAGAAATATAATATGGAATGAAATGTTTTGCAAAAAAACATATTTTTTATTCTCATATAAATTTGAACCAAAAATTGTTCATATAGTAAGACATAGAGAAAAGTTTTTAAGTTTTATGTATGTATGTGTGTGCAGAGAATTTCGCTAGTCTGTAGTCGATCCGTGCCATCATTAGGAGTCAAGTCACGCCCAGTTCTTCATTCATGACCTCATCTAACTTTGATGGACTCCTAATGCATAACTTTGGCGGAGAAATTGAATCTAACCTGTATATGATGTATAACATAGTATATCATATCATATGGAATGAAGCCATGAAGCCATGAAGCCATGTCTCCCTCGATGCCATCTTAAAACTAATTTTATTGGGTGTAGCGATAATGCTATCACCAATTTTATTATTTTCGATTCACGCTTTGGTCGCTTCTATCTTACAGTATAAGTAATGCTTCTATTATTCGGTATTTCTATTTACGATTTCTATCCCTTTCTCTCTGTGTCTTATTAAAGATCACCGCACAAGTTGAACGATACGCAATCAATTCTGGCTTTGTATAGAAAGAGAGAGAGAGAGAGAGAGGTCTTTCTCACTCTCTCTATCTCTATCTCTCTCTCGTCTCTCTCTATCTCTCTTTCACTCTTTTAGTACACAATAATTGATACCTTGCAAAGCATTGTTTGTGTCATTTTCATGCTTTTTCCCAAAAAAGAATATAATAATATAAGTTGCACATGAGGTAAATAGCAATACCACCCTTATTATCGTAACTCATATTGACCTCTTAGTGCATTTTTCTTGGGTGGCAGCGAATAGCAAACAACGAATAAATGTTTGAAGTACTGCACCAAAAAGTACTTCATATTTGTGCTCTTGATCTTATAATATCGCAAAATGTAATTAAGTTCAAAAAGTGAAATATAATATTTTGACTTTGCTCTGCACTCCTCCACTCCTCCACGACTGCCACTATTTTATTAACAATACAATATGCACAGAGCATTCTGTACATGCATTCTATACATTAGCAGGTGTTACGTGTAAACCAACTAAAGTTAAACATCTGTAAATAGAGACCTAAACCCTCATCAAATTTGAGATTGAATTATGTCTAAAATATATTTTTTTATTTTTTGAGCTTCACAAAAATAAAGAAAATAACAAAAAAATTAAAAAAATTTATTATATGTTGAATTGCAAATTGAAAACTACCAAAAAAATCTGTTGCTCTTCTTGCTTACTATTAAACATCATATAAAAAGAAAATTTTCTCATCATATCTAACCATTAACGACAAGTTCACACACACATAGAAGATATAATTTTTGATTATTCAAAAGTTATTGACATATAGTTTAATTTGAAAAATATAATTGTTGGCTCAATATTTAGCTCATAAGTAACTTAACAGAGCAATATTTTTATAGTTTAATTGACAATTTGTTTGTAAATTCAAGTTGAATAAAAGAAATTTAAAAAAAATTTAGAGTCTATTTGAAAAAAATTTGATTCTGAAATATTTCACATAAAAATTATTATAATTTAACCAAAATTTCCTCAACAAAAGGAAACAATATAAAAATTGACAAAATTCTTCATTAATTCATAGCCTGTATATGACATCTCATCTATTTATCAAATTTAATGATTTTAATTATCGTTCTATCAAAAATAAGAGATAATTATATTTTGAATTTATCTGAAAAGATATAAGAATAGGGGTTAGTTATCGTTCACTTACGAAATTAGATGATGTCAACTGATTGTTCAAAAGTTAGAGAACAATTTTGTACTTTGAACTCAATGAATGCATAATTACTTTTAGTAACTGAAATACTTTCCCATTCATAGTAAATAACTTTTTAACACTATGTGCATTCACTCGACCAACTTATTATCAACTATTCTATAGTCTCTATTGTCTCGATTTTAACCCTGTTTCACAATTTTTATTATGCGTTTATTCAATGCTAAATAATTTCGAGTTTTCCCATAATTTCTTAAATTTAAAGTTTTAAAGATTGTAAAAATTGATCGAATGTCAGTCTAACGTAATCTTAAATACTTTTTTTTCCTTTTAATAGTCGAAAAAATTTCACACAAATTATCAAAGTTTAGACCAATAGTAGACTTTTAACTAGACTTCTGTCATCAGGAACATCATTAATTTTAAAGACTGTTTTTTTGGTTCTCTAACCATTAGAAATAATATCAATTAATCTTAAATCACAATCGCTTTCAATTGCGATTCTTTAAAATCCATTTAAGAAATACTTCTTTTTAGTTCACAATAATTCACATCTAATACTATTGTGATATTAATCTATCACTTTATTGGTATCACATTCGATATTATTGAATAAAAAAAATGATACATCAGTCTTTATGACCCCTTATCAAGTTTTTTATCAAAAAGATTGATTTTTTCATTAAATGCCTTCAATTTTTCAAAAGGAAGAGTAATAGAAAATAAATTGAATTAATTATTCAAAGATTATTACTCTTGTGATCATATATTTATCTTTCAAATTGATTTTCAATATAATTATAGTATAATCATTAGTCAATTAAATCAAACGAGTTATACAAACACTGAGAACACGATCAAAATTTTTCAAATTTTCAATCTTATAATTTTGTTAAAACAATATTATCTAATGTTTTGGAATTTATTCAATCACGAAATGGTTGATCCGTGTCTACGAACACATCCGAATTATCGCAAGCCTTAATTACCTTTAGTTTGAAGTCAGAGATAATATTTGGCTAAAAAAAGAGTTGATCAAAATCATTAGAGTGTAAATAAAGTTGAGTTCAATAATAATAATTCATTTAGAGATAAATTATATTATGCGAAGTGAAAGAGAACCCAAAGCACGAAATTTTGAAAGTTTTTCTTTTTCTTTTTCTTTTTCTCGTTCTCTTTTAAAGATCGTTCAAAAGCTCGTTCAAAACCTCGTTCAAAACCTCGTTCAGTGTTTGATGTTTACATTTGGATCGAGTTCCCGAATACCCGATAAGGTAATGCATTAATGCATTCAGTGCTGAACTGCTTTTTGTCAGCGGTGTTGCCCTTAATGTTATCGACCTTTTACTGACTTGTGAGCATAAACAAAATATTGTGGTTAAGGTAATTGTGTGCTTTAAGTTTAATAATAATGACTAAATCAAAAATATATTTATTTTTACATATTTTTTCGTTACCTTATTGTTATTCACCTCAATGTTGTTGTTATTCATCTATTTTCAATTGAAATAAAGAACAATGATATCATTATTTCTATACTTTCTATACTCATGTCATTCTACTTTTTCTCTTTGTTCGTATAAATAATTAGTGATCTTTTCAATTATCTTTTTAACGACAACACCAATAAACTAATAAAATGCTAGAATTCGTCATCTCATACATTACATACATAATTGAAATTGAATTTTTATTTTTACTTTTTTTTAATGAACAAGTTATGAAACTCTTTAATGTTATTGCTCTGCTTTTCAACGATAATTAATTATGTTTTTCCTCAAAAACAATGAGAATTATTCAAAAGCAATGACTTGCGATTTTGAGGTTTAGAATTTAAAAAAACCATAACTTCTTCAAAAGAAGTTTTATTAACCTTTGTGTAAATAATGGTCTTTATTTTCGATTGTCTTACAATTGTTTTACAAATAATTTGAGAACAATTGATTTTTTTGTACATTAAAAGGAAGTCATTCTTCGCCAAACTCTGTGCTAAACTTTGACAAAGTTTAAAATAACGTTCTGGTCATTCAATTCTGTTGATGGCTTTACAAAGAGATTCCTGTAAATGACTCTCAAGTGATTTTTAATGCGGAGATATTTCTATTTTTATTCGAGTGTTTTGTTTAAATTAACATAAAATTGTTCAAAAGGCAAAAGTATATAATAGATTTATGCTCTTATTTGCAAAAGAAGAATATGCGAACATAAGCAAAAGCAAATCACAAGTGATGGTGAGTTCTTTGTTGGCTCGAGTGCAAAATACACAACAAAGATATGTGCTGAAAAAATGCTGCATCAAAACATTCTCTCTGATTGTAATACAGTCGATCCCGTTTATAGTGAACAGTAAAAAACATGTATTTAATTACACTATAAATTAACGATCACTTAAGAAACCCGACGTATTCACTAAACCGATGTCACTATAAACGGGATCGACTGTACTCGCTGTTGGCATAGTTAGCTTCAGTTCTTATTTATTCTTTGATTTTTTTGTGTTCTTGAACGCTTGAAAATTTGAAAAGTCAAAATAATTTTACAAGTGAATTATGCCACACCTGTCTTAGACTGATCTGCCCTAACCTCATGTAACATTTCTAAAGAGCAAATATTTCAATTTTTTTATATCAATCGGTCCCTTCTCTTTCATTTATATATATATTTCTTTTTAAAATAATAGTAATTTTGACTCAACTCAATATGTTTTCCCAAAAGTCATACAATTCATAAATAACTTGAATTTGAAATTCTATACTTTAAACCAAAATCTTTTCAAATATACACTAAAATTGTAACATAAACTCTGTTTATATTCAAACCTCATATAAATCTGAAAATAGGGTTCATAAATATTTCTTTATATTTTAGTTGATCATAGATTCAATATTTATTGTTTAGTAATTCTGTTTATATAGTGCTTTGCCCTGGAGTAAAATCGAGCTAAGTTTGAAAGTTCCAAATCAGCTATAGCTAAAAAGGGATCACATTTTGACAAATGATTGTATCTGACATTTGTTATGGCCTACAGGTCATCCTGTTTGGTGGACACTAAATAACTTAAGACATACAATAAGAAATGATCTTTATTTCATTGCATTAAACCCCTCCAACCCCTCCTTCTGATCGTTATTAACAATTTTTATATAAGGCTTAAGCACTTTATTTTATCTCATTTTTCTTTTCTATCTGTACAGAAAATCCGAGAGCAAGTCCTGATCCGAAGTATGAAATCTCATCAATGAATGAATAAATGAATGCTTGGCTTTGCATTTCTTTAGTTATGTAATTAAATCAGTGAACGTAAGTTAACCTTTACTACTATAAGATGTATGATGTGAATATTTATACTGATAAATGAGAGGAAATAGTGTGTAATTACGATTATATGCGAGTTATTATGGGATAGGAGTGACTCAGCGCCAATATATTCAAGTTTTCTCTGTTCTAAATCTCCTTAAATAAATTGTTGGTTTGTCTCACGTATGCATCAATTCCTATGTTATATATGTACAGTCGATTCCCTTTATAGTGAACACTTTTAGGTGTTCACTAAAGACGGGTATTCACTATAACTCAGTTCACTATAAACGGAATCGACTGTAATAAATGTTGATTGAGATTCAAAATAGAGTTGATGCAAAAACTTCAAACTTAAGAAACATGAATTGTAACTTATATGACTAGTTCGCGTGCTATAAAGTGTCATTTCAGGCGCGTGAACACCCATTCACAACAAAATTATACATTTGCTGTATTAACTTTTTTTTCTTCTTTTTTTTGAATTATAATAAATTCATAAGTTTTTTCTTTGACAGTATGCATATGAACTACGTTTTCATCACAAACTTATGCATTTCTAGTTTTTTTTAAAAAGAATTCTCGCTGTGTATCCGTCTATCAATTCCTGTTTTCCTTTTATTTCCTCAAATTTTGTTGACTTTTTTTTATCCCTATTTATGAACTTCAATGAACTCTTCTTAAGAATCATTAGTTTTCTAATCCCTGAAAATCTGTAGTAATGTCTGAAAATATTTAACATAATTCTTTCAACCAATTTGATTAATATCTAGCAATCAGTAAAACTTTCTTTTGTATTCATAGCACATAACTCGAGATAAAAAAATAGCAAATTTTTAAAATATTAAAATTAATGATAAAAAATGCTCGAAATGGTCTGATTTGAAAAATGATATCCTTTAACACAAAGTTAATCAAATTTAGAATTAACAAAATGTTGAATATGAAGGGAATTCTCTAGTGTTTATAAAACAATTTGAACAGTAGTGAAGATGCGAAAAAAATCTTCTGAATGTATTGAGAAAACAAGACGTGATATACATAAATAAAAGTTAGAATAATTCAACACATATTGTACAACACATATTGTGCAACACTTATTATACAACATATATTGTGCAACACTTATTATACACCATATATTGTGCAATTGTTAACCTTTGGGCTATTCGTAACTTCTAAACACTAATGTGAATATAATGAGTGTAATGCCTGCTGTGCATCACGATTACACCTGAAGAATATTTGATTGTAGAAAAATTGATTGAAAGTGAAAATTTGATATTTTAGAGTCATGTTTCTCAAAAATAATATGCTATAAAAGCAATTTTGTATCACTTCTAGTCATTATCAGCTATTTGTCTATACATTAAATACAAGAAAACAGAATTCAAAAACAACGCTAAATATTAACTCAAAAAAAAGTCTTTGCATTTAAATAATTAAAAATGAGCTCAGACTTCATGAATATTTTTGCATAATATGTCTCAACAACAAAAAAAAAGTTACTATTGGTATCCACTCTTCCATGAAAATAATTTCACAAAATGACAATCAATGACAATCATCTTTAATACGAATGCAACGTAGTTTCAAAGCTTTGATATTTGAAAAGTTAAATTTCACGCAAAGTAAAAGACCACACACTTTGGTGTCATTTATCTCTTTTAAAGTTTATATTTTTAAAAATTCTTTTGAAATATATTTCCAACTGTTTATTTTTCATTTACAGGAATATTTCAGTGTTTGGACGTATGACAACATTTTCAAGATATTCATTGAGAAGTTGAAATTGTGCTCCAATTTTGTGAAGGTATTTAATTTATTTTTACTATTAAAATGTTTGCCAACAATCCGTTCGTATCGTTAATTTTGAAAACTATATCAATTTTCAATCAAATTCTTGCGCGTCTCTTATGTTATTCGTATCATTAATTTTGTATAATTGACTTATTCTTGAACCTAAACTATTAATTATAACGCTTCTTAAGAAAACGAACGAAAACAAACTTCTTTATGAATAAGATTTTGATTTTTGAGTCTTTCTCTCATCGAAAATGACTGTTTTTGAAATACAGATTCACTTTCAAAACATTAACGAATTCTATTTGTTATTACGATTATTATTTTCATTCATATTCTAAACATAATATATGAGGAAATTTTTAATGAATGAAAAATATTCTGAAAGACTCTTTCGCTTGAATGCATAATTGAATGTATGGCGTAATTGAATTGAGTTGAATATAACTACTTCAATAAGTGGTAACCTTTGCGAGTTATTATAGATTCTTTAACTTATTCTACCATTTCTATTACTACTTCCTTTCAGATATCATTTCTTTGCAAATATTTTTAAGTAATAAATAATATAGTTTTAAGTCATGAAAAAGTTGACATAACTTTCTCTTAACCATAACTATAAATATGTCAAGAGTTGATTTGTATTCAAAATCAATTACTTTCTAAACTGAATCAGACTTTGAAATAACAATTTTTGGTAATTTGAATAAAATATCATTTTGAATGAATAACTTTTAGAGTAAAAACTTGTATTAGCGTTAAACTCATTTATCAAAAAAGTGTTTGTCTAGTGGTTTGAAATTTGCGCATCAGTTCCATAAATAAGTTCATGGATTATTAACTTTCTTCTAATTCAACTATTTATTGAGAAGCTTTGAAAACATTTGCAACTAACCATTTATTTGGTACACTTTTTGTACTTACGATATTTTGATAGAAGTCAACTAAATTTTGATTTACAGTTAAACCCATTTATAACGACGTCAGTTATAATAAATTCGGTTATAACTCAATCTGTTATAATTCACTCGGTTATAACTCATTCGGTTATAACTAAAACTCGCTTTTAACGAACGCTTTTGGCTGCAGCGATCTGTTCGTTATAAACGGGTTTAACTATCCTTCAAAAAAGAATCGCTTTAATTATTTGTTAAATCATTCCTTATCATTGAGCGCAACAAATAACAAACTTTTAGTTATCTAAAAATTATGTAATGCATTGGTCTTTAGACTAAAAGCAAAAAAGACAGAAAAAAAGCATTGAAACTGAGCTGAGATATAATATAAGTTAAAGGGCAATGTATTTTTGGTGCCACCAATTGTTTTGTTCCGTTGAAGGTCTATAGGGATGAATGGGTTTTAGTGAGCAATGGACTTGCAATTGACAATGGGTTGCCGCCACTTTAGTTCAAAATCTCGAGGGAAATCAACCAACGATTCGATTCTCTCTTACATTCATCTTTTAGTATTCTTTTGTCCTTTCTCTTGGCTAACTCTAACTCTAACTCTCCCCTGCTCTCAAATATTGTTAGGGTATATATCGATAGTGTCTCTCATTCTCTCTCATTCTCTCTCTTTCTGCCACACCCTTTAGATATAACTTTGTTTCTATGTTTATGAGCAAAACCATGAAAATGTACAATACATTACGATATCTTTTGCTTCCAGTTATATATTACCCGCAATATTGTTATATATTGAGTATCAAATCTGGCATTTATTGCTTTCTGGAAAAAATAGGCGAATTGATTCGCACCCCTTTTATCTGCTATTTTCACGCTAAACTTTAGATGACACAAAAATTCAATATTCCCTAAGATTGCAAGAGAAGATCTAATGGTTGCCATCAAATCAAAGATAGTAAGAAAAACCATTGCATCC
>JAQIWZ010001019.1:0-14117 GCA_034697245.1 Malaconothrus monodactylus
CTCTCACGAGCCTCAGCACAAAGGCTTTCGTTTTGTGGTGTCGTCCCTAATGTCTACTATAATAGTGAAATTGCTATTATCTGTTGTTCGATCGCGTGTTTGTATCTTCAGTACTGCACTGCACATCAAGTTTTTCATTCTATCAAATTATCACTATTGAACCTCAAATAGCCTTAAATTCAAATAATTAGTATAATTTACTTACTTTCAAACAAGAATATCATTATTTTGAGTTATTATTTCTCTTAAATCAATATTAAGTACAAGCCTTGGCCAACTTTATTCATGAATTGTCACTACATTCTGACCTCATCTTTTGCAGTCTTTAACTCTTAATGAGTTTTTCGTATTCAGTAATTTTTAAAATACTTTTCACCTTTTTAGGTAACATATATTGCATTTTTAATTCATTTTTAGTACTGAAAAATTTGCGTTAATATGAATTAAACATGAATTATAAACACTATATAACGCTTCGATTCATTTGTATTATATTGTATTATACAGTGTATTGACATTAAAAACATCTACTCTTTAGTAATTCTGTGCACAACAGTTCATAAATTTTTTGCGATTTTACTCAGAACTTACTTAAAGCATTTTTTATTGATTTTTTTTCCTAAATAAATATTTATTGTGTCTTTTTTTCAGATAAATTTACGGCTCATTTTGCCAGCATTTGGAGAAAGCGGAAAAGCAAAAGAATTTTTATTTTCACCAAATGATTCGGCAGCAGATATAGCACAATATGTTTTTGATCATTGGCCCGACGAGTGGTCCGACGAAGCCGTGTCCAGGGCTGAGATACTGAGACTCATATTTCAGGGCAGATTTTTACATGGAAATGTCACTCTTGCAGGTTTGGCCTACTCTTTATCACACTATTTATTTTTATTTAATTATTAACTTATGCGATCCAATAACCGGTTATCTCTTTGCAAAAGTGAATCAGAGATAATGAGTTATTGCATCACATGAGCTAATTATTGAATTTGTTCAATTATTTAATTGAATTTCTATTTTTAATTTGATAGCACTTCAACTTCCATTGGGAAAGACAAGTGTAATGCATTTAGTTCCACGAGAGAATTTGCCCGAACCTAACTCACAAGGTTTGCTTTTATACTCTTTTTAATCATCCAATAGTTAATAGACTTAAACCTTTAAAAATCTAATTTAACGCTAAAGAATATCGATTTATAGTCTATGTCATTGGTTTAGTTTAGTTTAAACATTAAGTAAATGATATCTCACGAGATGTTAATGCCTTTACAAATATGAATACGGAGTATAACTTACTGTATATTTAATGGTAACTGTTTTGCGACCGAATTGCAAGTATTCTGTTATTTGTTTTATATTTTCATAAACAGAAATTAAGTGTTTTTTATCCCAAATCCAATACATCATCATTGCATTGAAAGCTTTTAAGCTGAAAAAATTAACGCTTAATGTATTTGGGAATAAATGTTGCATATCTTATATCGTTTCGCATCAATGTTTTGAACACTGTTTTTATGTATTCTCAATGAATTTCATGTGCTATGCACTAAATACTCTACTTTATAATACAAAAGGAAAGGGAGGGCTAAGAAATTCCAAATGCGGGAAATGTAGTGTCGTTTTGGGTTTTAGTTCATTCCCCGCTTTCGTTTAAGCGCAGTTTTAGAACGCTTTCACTTTATATCTGGTATTTATTCACTTGAATTACTTTGTTTGGAATCTATTTTAATTTCAAGTCTTAAACTACAGAAGAACTAACTTTGGAACCAACTTTTGAACCAACTTTTCTCTTTTAACATATAATGAATGAATCAAAAATGGTTAACAGTCAGGAGGAGTTGAGCACTAATGTGTTCTATCTGTAGGCCATCACTCAATTTTAGTAACGAATATTATAATAACTAGTTTTTGTCTTCTAAAAGTTTTAGCTCAAGTTTCAACGGAAATCATTGAGAGTCTCCGAGTCTGTGAATGAGACCTTTTATTTTTATTGTAATTTTTCTTCAACTTTAATGTTCCGTCAAATCTAATTATTCTTTGAATGCAGTCGAGGATTTGATAAATGTTCATTTTATACATGTATTGAGTGTTTTTATACATCAAATCAAAATCGAGTTTAGTGTTCAATAAAGTAACTCTAACTTTAGTAAATAAAACTTTTTCTTTCAAACACTTTTATCTAATATTAATGATAAAATAGTGATGCGATTCAAATAGAATCTCATTTTTTCATTAGAACATCAAATAGTCTATATTGAGTGAGAGTTCAGTCATTGAAAGACAGAATGAATAAAATAAAGTGATATCTGTCTGCAGTTTGCATCACTCTATGCTTATAGCAATTATAGCACGACGGACACAATTTAAGCTTTTCCTTCTTTTTACTATTGGTCTATTTGAATAACTTTGATTCATATCATTTTACACATTTTGTTGCCAACAATACTAAAATGCTCTTCACATTTCATAAAATATTCTGCGAATCTCTTAGATTTTGCATTTATTCAAATATTGTTGAGTGGAATTTGTCTAAAAAAGTAAATGTTTACTTTGAATTTCACTTCTATAAAAAATTGTTATTATTAAATTTCTTTTTATTGCATTCAAATAAGGATTTTTTTATGAATCCATAAAAAGTTTTTAAATGAAAAACATTTCAATTTTGATGCAAAACGTTATTTCAAACTAAAACTCTTTTAAATGATATTTATTATTGCAATAGAATCTCTGAATAAAGTTATCATCACTCAAATTATAAACTCTATTCATACTAAAAGGTCAAAAAATATTGTCAGAAATTTCATATATGAATATTTAGATATTTCAAAAGTATATCTAAATAAACCTTGAGATTACGCATTTTGAATAAAATTTGATTTAAAGTTTCAAAATTATAAATTATTGAGTTTTTACGAATTTTTTCCAAATCAAATCATTTCTATTAAACAAATAGACTTATTATTTGAGAGTCAATTGAATGTATGCTTCATATCCCCTTCAATGTTAATGAGTGTTTACAAGTTAGTCAATGCATTGAAAGATAAAACACGAGCTTCTGTCGAAATCCTCTAAGTTTTTCTCACTTCATGAACATAAAGGCGTCTCATGTCTTAGAATATAAGACGCAATTTCAGAAATCTTATAAATCAATATTACTAAAGCTCTTGGAGACTACACGCAAATTAACTTCTTATATAACTATGAGCTAAAATCAAAGCTCTTTTAAAACTGAATAAAATATTTTCTTTCAAATTCAAAATCAATAAGATTTTAATCTAGAAATTTCAATTATGAATCAAATAAATATTCAGCTGTTTTTTTGAGTTCAAGTAGTTTCTTGTTTTTTCTCACAATATTCATTAAAATTGTCAGATTTTTAAGATTCAAGTATTTATTAATACTTTATTTAATGTTTCCCACACTAAAGTTCAGTCATTAGTAAAAAAGTAATGGATATTAAATATGATACATTTATTCAAAACATTAATCATATGATGTTTAAGATATCTCATTAAATAGAATGTCGACTGAGTTCACTAAAGTTGTACTCAAATCACACAAATTGTTTTTTAATTGATTTGTATTTTACGCCTAAAAAAGTATTTACCCTTAAAAAGCACAAAAAAGTTAAAAATATCATTAGCATTGAGTTTGACTTTACATTTTTAACTGATATAATCACTTAAATTATAAGAATCACAAAACCGGAAACAATGTTCTGAAGAATTTTAGTTTAAAATACTATTTATTTTGAGTCTATTTCTATTCATTATATTATTTAAATGAACCAAATTTTCGGACTTAAGTCGTATTTTATACATAAAACGATTCAATATTTGAAGGTTTGAACGAGCATTAGAGATACTCGTATCGGTGACAGCAGTCATTATCATTGATCAGCGCTTTGCAAATGTCTTGTTCGAAAGTCGAGCATTTGGTTCGCCCACAATTTTTTTGCAATATAGACGAATGTTCATGTCGCTTTTTCTCATCAGTTTATGTCAGCATCAGTTCCATATCTTTGACATCAGTCATCACTTTCGATAATGTTTAAGAAATGCTCACTATTTTAGTTATTATAATAGAGAGGAAATAAACTCTTCTATAGAGTTGGCACATAATTGTTAGACAAGTTATCATTATTCTTTTACACTATTGACTTAATTTTTAATTTTTGTTATATTTTTGAACAAATTTGAACTAATATTTTGATTTATTTATTTATTTCAGATCAACGACAGAAGAGTAAAGACCGAAGCAGTGGATGTTGTAGTTCTAGCTGTTCAATACTCTAATGACATTTAGTGAGTGCCGTCTCTCTAATCATTACACCACTCATTATATCATCTCATAATTCCTCATAAATATATATAAATATTATATTATAAATAATTATTCATTCCTTTCACAACTCATGTAAAGAAAGTTTAAGAATTTTTAAAACAACAAAAGAGAACTGAAAATTGATTCGATTGTCAACTCCTATGCTTTTGATGAGTGAAGACTAATCTTTACCTGATTTAAGTTATCTTTAACTCAACTTTTGCAACAAGTATATAATTGTGTGTAAATATGTTTGGAACTGATTCGTAAAACGGAAGCCAATTGACAAGAATTTGCCATTTATTAAGTCTTGTATTGGAGTCAATATCAAAAATTGGAATTAGTTTTATTTGGATTTATTGAAGACTAGATCTTCCATTTTTTGGTATTTATTGCATCGTTTGTGTTAGAAATGGAAATAAATATTAATTTAAGAATAGATTTAATGTGCTTTTGAAACGAGAAACTAAATGAAAAAAAAGAAAAGAAAAAGAGAGCCATATGTTGTGCACAAAGAAAGTCAAACTTTCTTTATTTAAAAGCTTTATTAAATTGAAGAAATAGTTTTTTTTGGTTTTAGCTCTTTTTTCAACAATTATTTCTTCATTTAATTGGAATAAAATATAGATATTATTAAAATTACAAAAAAGTCATTCCAACGACTAATGCGATCGTTTCTGTCATCAAAACAACACTTTATTTTAATAATCGGTTGAAATATGAAAAAGAGCTCATATTTTATGAATTCATTCTATTATTCAAAATAAAAATCATTCAAATTGGATTTGCGCTAAAGTGAAAACTAATGAAATTGAGAACTCTTTGAATGTAATGACAACTCATTTCAATACTAAATATTTGAGTTTTAATCAATTTATTGTTAACATTGAGAATTTTTGGCCATAATATAAAACTTTTGCAGTGATTTTCTTATATTTTCCTTTTTTTAATTATTAGTCAAATTAAATTTCGATTAAAAGCACAATTCATTCAAAGGTTGAGTCAAAGTGTAAGAAATCCTAACAGATTTAAGAGCAGAACATTTGAGCTCTACTCAACTCAATCTCATTTCAATTCAATCTAATGTTAATTAAAAAATAATTTCTTGAGAGCTATTGTGTGACAGAATTATAAAAATAATAATTATTATTACTATTATTATAGATCTCTTAAGTTAACACATATTAAACTGAAGATCACTTTTTAAATTAATTATCGATTTTTGAAATAATGCTTATGTAAAATATAAAACAAATAATATTTTTCTTTTTTTGAAACACTTGTAAAAAATGGCTTAAATGCTAAATACATTTGACTATTAATTGTAAACTTGAGTTCCAAAAAAATATCGATTTTTTTGTGTTAAAATAACTAAAAATCAGCTCATTTTACAGATCAAAAAAAGACTCAAAAAAGTTCATCGAATTTCATGAAAATTAATTAAAACCGAAACTCTACCAACTCTTAAATAGGAATCTTATCTATATTTGTAACTTATTATTAGTGATCATCAATTGTTATGTTTTATGTAAATATTAAGTTAGAAAATGTGTCAATTATTCAATAAAACATTTTAAAAGTTTATCTCATTTTTTATTCAATTTATTACAATTACTATTAATTTAAAAATAATTTTCAAATCAAAGTCAATAATTTGTTAATTAAAAGTTAGCAAATGTTTAAGCAATTGGTTTAAAAAAAAATATTTGAAAATTGTTTTATAAATCGATATCAGATTTTTTTCTCTTAAGAAAATAGATTTAAATATTATTCCAATTCTTCGATTTCTATTTTTTCCAATTCATTGATAAAAGACATGACTTTCTATTAAAAATGAGATAAAAAACAAATGAGAATTTGATTAATGAAAAGATATTTTAATTCTCAAAAATACCTCATATAATGTTTTTCGACAATTATGGAAAGTGTCGACCAATTCGTCCAAATTAGTGGTCAATCGTTTGTTTTGTTCAACTTTCAATTCATAATCATTTGAGACCTTATTTTGCAAATCATTTAATTGATTAACGAATGACTGTTTGATGGGTTGAACGGCTTTTTGGACATCAATCATATCATCGCATAAGCTATTTCCTAACAAATAATTCAATTTCTGAGTGACTTCCGAATCGCTGAAAAAGAGATCCATTTGTTGGTCAAGAGTTTTGTCGACAAAACATTGATATTGTTTCAAATGATTTGATTTGATTTTTTCAAATTTTTCTTTGTCTTCAGGCCTCGAATTTTCGATTAATTTTTTGAAAATTTTGTCAAAAATATTTGAATAATAGTTGAGAATAGCGTTAAGGGCTTTGTATTTCAATTCATAAAACTGTTGAATCACTAAATCTTTGTCACAATTCACTAATTCTTCGCTCATTTTAATTAATTTATAATTTATTTCACTTTTAAACTAAATATTTATTTATTTAATTGTTTTGGCGCCAAATAAATTACTTGCTTTTGATTATAGACTAAATGTAAACTTTAAATCATATCTATTTAATAACACTTTTATCACTTAATTTGAATTAATGTTTGTTAGTATAAAAAGTACTGAATTTTCGTTTTGATAAACATTATTATCAAAGAATCAGATTTTAATGTTTCGTAACGTCATTCAAAATATTTGACTCTTAAACAAAACCCTGACTTCCCTTCAATTTGAAATCAACTTTCCCAAAATATCCCTAAATTTAAACTAAATTCAGGGATTATTTTCTTTAGTTTAAAAGTGATTCGTTATGTAATAATCCCTGAATGAGGGCTGTTTTTCCAAAACCAACGGTTTTGAAACGTTTTTTTGATATATCAGTTGTTTTGTTGTTACTCATTATTTAGTGGTTTTTAATATTTATTAAACTTACGCAATATTAATATTGCATCAAAAATAATATTTAATAATGAATTATAAGTTTTGTCAACAATGGTTTTATTAATAATTGTATTATATTTAGAATGAATTCAAACAAATTTAATTAATGGTAAATATAATTGAATTTTATTTCGTTTTTCACATTTGAAAATAAATCCCCAAAAGATCTCTAATTTATTTGCGATACAAATATTTCACATTTGAGAGCATTTCATATTTGTTTGCGTTTCGACTTAAATGCGTTTTAGTTATGTTTCGATTTTGTTAATAATTTATTAAATAATTAATTAATTAATTGAGTCCTAAAGACATAGGAATGGGTCGAAAGGGTATGTCTTCTATTATTGTGTCATTAAATTAGAATTTTATTAAAAATTGAGTTAAATTTCAGACAAAAGCAATAAATCGAAGAAATCAAATGTTTATCGCGAAGAAGTGGTCGACGCGGACGACACCGAAGGCGTCGGTTAGTCTTTATCTTGTTATTTTCACATTTTATTTAATATCAATTTATTAATTAACAATTTTCTGATCCCACAAAAGACATCATTCCAGAGGCCGCGAGCCGTCAAATAGCAGAAGGTGTTCGAGAGGACGAGTTCGGCGCTAAAGACTATACCAAGGATGTTGTCTTAAGAGAAGACTATATGTGTCGACCGCTTTGGGTCGTGAGTAGACTTTATTTGTTTCCTAAATATTTGAATATAATTTAACGTAAGTCTAATGTCAGGCACCGGACGGACACATATTTTTGGAGACATTTTCTCCGGTCTATAAACACGCTCACGATTTCCTCATTGCTATCGCTGAGGTATTAACACTTCTTTTATTAATATATTTATTTTACTTATTTTAATCAATAATTGACAATCATTTTACAAACAGCCCGTTTCTCGTCCCGAACACATACATGAATATAAATTGACCGCTTATTCACTCTATGCGGCCGTTTCTGTCGGTCTTCAAACCGATGACATCATTGAATATTTAAGACGTTTGAGTAAAACAACAATTCCTGACGGAATCGTGGAATTTATAAATGTATGTTAGAATTAATTGCGAGTTTTTATTTAATTGAATTTAATAATTAATTTTGAATATGATTTACTTCTGCAGCTCTGTACAATCAGTTACGGAAAAGTAAAACTGGTTTTGAAGCACAACAGATATTTTGTTGAATCTCCATTTCCTGTAAGTTTTTCACTAAATATTAAAGTCATTGTCAATGATTTTATATTAAAATCAATAACTTCTTCGCATTACTATATTTCATATGTTTTAGGACGTAATTCAAAAACTTTTAAAAGATCCAGAAATACAGAATTGTCGCCTAAGAAGAGATGCGGAGGACGACCAATTGATAACAGGAGTGGTCGCCTCCTCTTCAAAAGCAAATTTGCCGAAAGCAACTAATGGTAACGCTGGAAATGAAGCGAAAGATCAGACAAATGAAAATAACGAAACTTCAGATAAAGTTCCGGACGATATCTATAACTATTACGAGAAAATGGAAAGAGACGACGAGGAGGCCGAAGATATTAAAGTTGTCTCTTTTGAAGTCAATCAATCAGAAATTGAAACATTGCAAAGACGTTGTATTCAATTGGAATATCCCTTATTAGCAGAATATGACTTTAAAAATGATACCTTAAATCCTGATATAAAGTGAGTTTACATTTTAACTCAAATTCTAAACCAATTACTTATTATTTGTTATCTCTTTTCATTAGTATTGACTTAAGACCTACAGCACTATTACGTCCATATCAAGAAAAAAGTTTGCGCAAAATGTTCGGTAACGGACGCGCGCGTTCTGGAGTTATAGTACTTCCCTGTGGAGCGGGAAAATCACTGGTAGGCGTAACTGCCTGTTGTACTGTTAGAAAGCGATGTCTTGTTCTCTGCAATTCTGCTGTTTCTGTCGAGCAATGGAAAACTCAAGTGAGTCATCATTTCAATTCTTAATAAACACATTAAGTTTAACACATTTATTCAATTTTAATTCATTAGTTCAAACTTTGGTCGACAGCTGATGACAGTATGATCTGTAGATTTACATCCGATGCAAAAGATAAGCCAATTGGTAGTAGTATTTGCGTAACAACCTATTCTATGATAACGCATACACAGAAGCGCAGTTGGGAAGCGGAACAGGTCATGAAATGGCTCACAGATCAAGAGTGGGGTATTATGCTTCTCGATGAAGTCCATACCATTCCGGCCAAAATGTTTCGCAGAGTTCTCACTATAGTTCAGGCTCACTGTAAACTCGGATTAACGGCAACTCTAGTCAGAGAAGACGACAAAATAGCAGACCTTAACTTTTTGATTGGTCCTAAACTATATGAAGCAAATTGGCTCGAATTGCAGACCAACGGATATATCGCTCGTGTCCAATGCGCTGAAGTTTGGTGTCCAATGGCTCCTGAGTTCTATCGCGAATATCTATCGACCAGAACTTGTAAAAAAATGGTAATTATTTGCAATCAATTGTTTTGGAAATTATAATAAATAAATTGTTTGATTACAGCTTTTGTATGTAATGAATCCAAACAAGTTTCGCGTTTGTCAGTTCTTAATACGATATCACGAGAAGAGAAACGATAAAATTATTGTCTTCTCAGATAATATATTCGCTTTGATAAATTACGCAAAAAAGTTGGGAAGGTTTGTATCTTTTATTAATCTGTTTTTTCGTTAAATTAAATAAATATCTTATCAATAATTAGGCCATACATTTACGGTCCGACATCACAGGGCGAGAGATTACAAATTTTGCAAAATTTTCAATACAATCCAAAGCTCAACACTATATTTGTGTCTAAAATCGCTGACACATCATTCGATTTGCCTGAAGCTAATGTTTTAATTCAAGTTTCAAGTCATGGCGGGTCTCGTCGTCAAGAAGCACAACGTTTGGGCAGAATTTTGAGGCCAAAAAAGGGTGCATTGGCTGAAGAGTATAACGCATTCTTCTATTCACTTGTTTCTCAGGACACACTCGAAATGCAATACGCGAGAAAAAGACAACGATTTCTTGTAAATCAAGGCTATAGTTATAAAGTGATCACAACATTGAAAGGTATGGATGAAGAAGAGTTGTTCTATTCTAATAAAGACGAACAACAACAACTTCTTCAGCAAGTGTTACAAGCAAATGATGCCGACGCTGAAGAAGAAAAGGTCGTCGGTTTGGACTCTGGAATGAGGACCACTGCTAGTGGTATTACTCGACGACCTGGAAATATGAGCTCTATTTCTGGAGCTGATGATAATGTATATATGGAGTATAAATCTAAAAATAATAAGTCGGAATCTAGGCATCCGCTCTTTAAGAGATTTAGGCGATAATTATTAAAATTTCCATTTTATTAATTATTTTTGTTAATATTTCAAATTTATATATTAGTAGCAAATCAATGGTAATGTATTTTTTCAATATTTATCTGTTTGAATAAATATTTGAATCGAAACGCAATCAATCCAATTATTGTCTCGTGTGCTCTCAATCATTAAGTCTATTATTTAAATTACACTCCATTTCATTCTTTTCTAGTTAAAGAGTCTCTTATGTGACTTTTTATAATTCAAACACATTGTCTTTTAATCTAATAGTTGAATAGGTTTTTGATTTAAGAATCGTTTTGTTTTTGTTTCAAGTAATTTAATAGCTCTTTATGTTTTGAAGTCATGGATAGAAATAAGAAAATTTTATCAAAGAATAAGACAGTTCGCAAACCGGTGGGATTATCTCGAAGAAGAAGACGAAGAAATCCGATTCCGAATCCTCTGAAATCAGAACAAGGAATTAAAATAAGTTGTTCTTTTGATGGAAGCAATTCCAGTTCATCCGATGCTAGCATTGATAGAAATTTGTTGTCGAATTGGAGTTTTCCGACTAAAATACATCAATTCTATGCTTCTAAAGGAATCACTAAATTATTTGATTGGCAGGTAATCATTCGAATTGATTTTGAAACTTATATTTTATCAAAATATTAATACTGTAATAGTTAAGAAACAAAATGTTTATTACTATTTAATCTCTTTTTAAGGTTGAATGTCTTGATAGAGATAAAGTACTTGAAGGCAAAAATCTCGTATATTCTGCTCCAACAAGTGCTGGAAAATCTATGGCTTCAGATATTTTATTATATAAAAAATTATTAGAGGATAGAAAGAAAGCATTAATAATACTTCCGTTCGTTTCTGTAACGCAAGAAAAAATGTTATCTTTAAAATATGTTCTCAAATCGATTGGTGTTCGAGTCGATGCTTTTGCTGGAAATGTTAATCCTCGCGGAGGTCTTTCTAGAGTTGATGTCGCTGTTTGTACTATTGAAAAGGCCAATAATATGATAAACAGGTCAGAAAGAATTTGAAACCATTAAAAATACAAATTTTCTTTCAATTTATTTCGATATTTATTCTGCTTCTGTTGAATAAAAAAATTTTTCAAAAATTAATTCAGATCTTATCATTAAATGAAATTTATTTCAAAATGACAGATTAATAGCAGAGAACCGACTCAAAGAAGTCGGTTTAATAGTTGTCGACGAACTTCATATGATCGGCGATTCAAGTCGTGGATATTTGTTGGAACTGTTGTTGACTAAAGTGTTATATTTAAATAGTAAGAAAGAATGTGAAATTCAAATCGTAGGTATGAGCGCAACGATACCTAATCTCGATGTGATCGCTAAATGGCTAAACGCAGAGCTTTACATCACTTCCTTTAGACCTATTCCTCTTTATGAACGCGTCATTTTCGGGGATATTATCTATGATTTGCCTCAAATGACAGAATTGAAACGTTTAAATACATCTGAATTAGGCATAAATAGTGATGATTCCAATACCATATATTTAGCAATCGATACAATGACTAAAGGTATGGGCGCTCTTATATTTTGTGCCACAAAAGCCATGTGTGAGACTTTGTGTCGCAATATTGCGACTAATGTTTATGAATTCGGAAGAGGAAAAAAACCTCAAAACAGTCAAACAAAAGAAATTATCGATAAATTATTGCCGGCTCTGAATTTTGGAAAAATAAAAGAACTTATAGAACAATTGCGTCGATGTCCCGCTGGATTAGATCCCATTCTCGACACAACTGTCAAGTTTGGGGTTGCCTTTCATCACGCAGGCCTTTCAATTGATGAACGAGCTATAATAGAACAGGCGTTTCGTAACGGAGTAATTAAGATATTGTGCGCGACCTCTACCCTGTCGGCGGGCGTCAATTTGCCGGCGCGTCTCGTCATCATTAAGTCTCCATTAGATTTTAGGGGTTCTGTTATGGATATTCTCACTTATAGACAAATGATTGGAAGAGCTGGTCGTCAGGGCATTGATACTATGGGTGAAAGTATTTTAATTTGTCCCGAAAAAGATCAGTCAAAAGCACACGAACTTTTGAAGTCGGATTTGAAGCCAATCGCTTCATGTCTAGTAAAAACACTTTCAAACGGACAGTCGTCTTCATCGACGAACTTTAATATTTCTTTATCCGGGTTGAAAAGAGCTATATTAGAAATCATAGCAAACGGAACGGCAAATAGTTATGAAGACGTCTCTCAATATATTGCCTGCACTTTTCTAGCGTCTATGAGTTCAGAAGTTGTCACAAAATCGATTATCGATGAAATAATAGACCATTTGGTTGAATATAAATTGATTCATAGTTTGACAAATACTGAAAGTCAAGAGAAGAAAATAAGTCCAACTCAATTAGGAAAAGCTGTCTTAGCGTCCGGTATATCACCAGATGAAGGACTCTTTATTATGGATGAACTCAATAAAGCTAATAAAAGAATGTGTTTAAGTAATGATTTGCATCTTTTATATGAAGTGACGCCAATATATCTGAGCGAACAAATGGAAACTATTGATTGGAAACACTTTCTCGATATTTGGATCAAATTAGATGAAGATATGAAAGAAGTGGGAAAACTGGTTGGTATTCGCGAACATTTTATAATTAGTCAAATTTCTGGAGTCCGTGTTTTCAACGCCGAAGGCAGAAAATTAATGTCAATTCACCGCAGATTCTATACTGCTTTAGCTTTAAATGATTTAATACAAGAAGAACCACTCTTTGAAGTGTCAAAAAAGTTTAAATGTTCGAAAGGAGTTCTTCAGACTTTACAACAAAGCGCGAGTTCATTCGCTGGTATGATAACAGTCTTCTGCGCAAAGCTTGGATGGCGTCATCTCGAAGTCTTGTTCGAACAATTTCAAAGTCGTCTCTATTTTGGAGTTCAAAGAGAACTAATAGATCTCATGCGCATAACTTGTCTTAATGCAAGTATTGCTCGACTTTTATTTAATCACAAATACGATACAGTGGTCTCATTAGCGAATGCAGTCGACAAAAAAGCTGAGATCGAACTCATTCTTATGAATTCTGGTCCTTTTGATATGAATAAAGAATCTGATGCGTCGGTTATGTGGGCGCCCGGAATGAGTAAAGCTATGACTGCAAAAGAAATGATAAACTCTATCATTTTAGAAGCACAAGAAATTATACAAAAAGATTTAGGCATTCAAATTTCAAACTTTGGAATGAGTCAAGCTTCTAGTCTTGAATCAACTCAGGTTTCGATTGATTGTCAAAAGTTTTCGCAAGGAGTTGTCGTTGAAATTCCATTAAATTCGAATGAATTCACTCACGTTAAGGATCATAACAAAGAGAATAACGAAGAAGAATGTGTCGAAGAAATGTCTTTCATTGAAGGATCTGTTATGAATTGTGATAATTTGTCGATAATGAATCGGAACAAGCCTCACATCTCTTCTCCAATGGTTGTTTCGCCGATTATTTATATCGATAAAACTGATTGTAATATATTTACTAAAACTATTCGTTAATATAATTCATAATTTAATTAATATAATTCTTAATAATTCAAAC
>JAQIWZ010001020.1:0-14116 GCA_034697245.1 Malaconothrus monodactylus
GAAGAGTTTTTCTCATCTTTATTGTAATTCAAATGAGATTCAAATATTTGTAAATTAAGTCAAAAGTGCCTAAACTTCTTAATAATTATTTTATTTTTCTATTGAATAAACTTAACCAAAATTCTTTTCAGGGGTTGGTTTTATAGAATAAATCGTTCAATATTTCAAATTTAGAATTCAATTTTAAAATATTATTTTGTATAATTCAAAATTTATTCTAAACGTTATATTTTATATAAAGATCTCATATTCCAAAGTCATATTATTCTAAAGTCAATCATTTGAAAAAAATAGTTTTTCAATCTGTTAAAAAAAATTCCAAACAATATTTGTGATAATGTTGAGCTGTAAGAACTTTATAATATAAAGTGAGTATATTATACTCATTGTTACAAAGAAGTTGACTCAATAGAGTTATACTTGTCTTTTAATTAAAAATAATTTAATTTATTTTTAATTAATTAATATAATTGTTAATGTTATTCAAATTGTTCGAAAATTTCAAATTGTAATAAAACTAAAGTTACATTTTGTAAAGTCTTGTGAAAAAATCATATTGAATGCAAAGTTACAAAAACGGGATTTGACTCTCGGAAAAGTTTTTTTTCACTCTATTCAGACAATCATACATATAGTCATGTGAATATTCTAATGAATATTCTATTAAAACTTAATCAAACATAAAATAATCTAATTGAAAATGATTTACAATAAATTTTTTACATTTTGTCGAATAAATATGAATCAAAATATTTCTTATTTATATCTACGGTATTTCTTAAATAATTTTTTTATCATTAGCCAAATATCAGTTCTGATAACTGTATAAATGAAATAAATGTTTAAAAATATTGAAGAATTTTGAATTCATTCGTTCAATAGAAAAAATTTCCATTTATTCATTTGAAGAAATAATTAAAATTAATTTTCATAATAGACCTTATTTTGAAATGTGTTAATCAAGAATTTAAATTATGTCCTATTTTCGATTTGGTGTAGATATAAAAAAGCAATAATTTTAAATAATTTAATTCTAAAGTTAACGATAAGTAAATATTTCACAATTGAATTAATGAATCCGTAAACCAGATTTTCTTGAAATTTGTAATGAATGGAACAAAACGACAGCAAAACTGATTTATTGGTATACAGTATAACCACTACAATGAAGTACAATAATATCACTTTTTTATTAACAGGAAAAGTATGTAAACCTAATTTTAGCATTTACTCTAAAAATTCACCAAAAAGGAAATGCTCTAAAATATGAATGGATTCACAAATCAATTAAGAAACAAAAAGAACAATTAAAACCTACTGTTAGAACAACTTTGTCAACAGATCGTGTGATAGACTTGTTGTCACCGGTTTAGGCGAAAATGTGAGAAAACTAATTAAATAATGAGCATCTGATCTTTTGAATAATTTTAAATTCCAAGGGTATTAGCGATTGTTTAAAATTAATTAAAGTAAAAAATATTTACTAATAATTTCAATTATTGTTTGCATAACATAATTATTTTTTTCATAATAAACATATTGTTTACGTAAAACTTGTTTTCGATCAATGAGAACCTCTCGGAATCAAAATTATCCTAATGTGTGGTGACATCGAGTCCTAATTCATAATAAGTCCGTGTTTTTGTTTGATTGCAATTGAACGCTGAGAGGGTGTGAATAAGTAAATCCCAGCTAAATCACACCCAAATTACCTTTCATTATAAATAACAGGAAACAATTTAATTTATGTTTTCTTAAGTTCTTCCTGTCTAAAAATGACAAATAAAAATCCAAAAAAGTTATGAAAAGTTATAATTAAGTGCAAAAAGAGCCTAAACTGCTTTTTATTTGACTATAATTTAAGTCCTTGTTTGATT
Organism: Malaconothrus monodactylus; assembly: GCA_034697245.1. Classification (NCBI taxonomy): domain Eukaryota; kingdom Metazoa; phylum Arthropoda; class Arachnida; order Sarcoptiformes; family Malaconothridae; genus Malaconothrus; species Malaconothrus monodactylus. Next base: position 1,878 of record JAQIWZ010001020.1, read on the forward strand.
TTCGATTTGTGAGAATTATTTAATTATTTGCGTAACAATACATTATAAAAATTGTCAGAAAACGATGAGTTGAGAACTTTTAAGTGAAAGAATGATTTGGAAAAATACAATGAAAACGAAATTAATTATATAATTTGGGTTATGGACTGATGTTGTCATAGATATAATAGGAGTCTATTCACTCTCTCTGATACTGATATCAATTAAATTTTATATTAATTTAAAACTCATCTATTAGTGAACTCGTTTAATATGGCTTTTAAAGACTCTTAACGATATTGATAATTAATTTGTTGTGATCAGTGATAATGTTGGAGTTGTTCGATGGTCTCAAGAGAATAGTTAAAAGAAGACAAGTTCATATCGATAATGCTGTTTTTCGCCTCCATTGGCTCTTGACTTCAATCATTTTAATCGCTTTTTCTGCTGTAATTACAGCGCGACAGTACGGTATGAAAGTTATCTAATTATTCAATATTTATTTTAATCCTTTTAAAATTAAGTGTAAATTAAGAAACATAAGCTCTTGTTCCGTAATTTTAATATTCAGATTATTATCAGAATTTTATGTGTTTAGCCGAAATGGATCGATAAATATGTCTTTAGCCTTAAGAATAGGTACAAAGATAGAAAATTTTTCCTTCGGTTCCTCCTTTGATATTTCAATAGAATTTTCGAACAAATCTTAAAAAATTAAGATTTGAATCACAAAATTGTTTTCAAAACAATTTTAGAGACTTGACCAAAAATTTTCTATTAAATCCGATGAGTTTACCCCTCTCTCCTCCTCGATTTTTTTTGAAAATTTCAAGAGTTAGTCCCCCACACCTGTTGTGAAGTCTGACTATTACTTATACTTATTCAATACCTGTACAAAATATAATTTAAAGTAATAAAATATAATTTATATTTCAGTTGGTCAACCCATATACTGTCTCATAGAAAGTGAAACACTTCCCACTTCTATGATTAACACGTAAGTGAATGTTGCTTCAAATTGATGTGATATTTGTTTTAAGCATGAGTTTGGGAAACAACGAATAAATTATTTCATATTATTCTTAAAGCATTAAACAAATTTTCAAACTTATTGAAAATTAAATTTTTATTCTCGCGAAAAAACAGAATCGGACTAAAAATTTGAATTCGCTTATTAAGATGCAGAATATTTCGATTGATTCGTGTTTTATAGAAATAAATTAGTTATTAGTTTGTTAACTAAATTAATAATGCTTTCTAATTAAGTTGTTTTCTTAGCTTTTAATGTAAGATATAATTGTTTAACATAAATTTTAAATCAAATTCTAATCAGATACTGTTGGATCTCTCAAACATTCTTAATCCCTTCTGCATTCAACAAAAAAGTTGGTATAGAAGTTCCACATCCAGGAGTAGACAACTCTCGAAATAGTTCAGATCGTAAATATTACGCTTATTACCAATGGGTTTGTTTTGTACTATTCATTCAAGGAGTGCTATTTTATGTACCATATTATTTGTGGAAAGTATGGGAAGGAGGACTCATGAAATCAATAACAATGGGAATGCAAATTGCAATAGTTGCTGATGAAGAGCGAGGATATAAGAAAAAATTATTAATTGAATATCTTTATCGTCATTTAAAACTACATCATTACTATGCATTCAAGTATTTCTTTTGCGAAATCTTGTGTCTCATTAATATTATCGGACAAATGTATTTAACCGATAAGTTTTTTGACGGAGAATTCATGTCTTATGGATTAAATGTAATCAAATACACACAAAAAGAAGTTAAATATCGAAACGATCCATTGGTTTACATATTTCCGCGAATGACAAAATGCACGTTCCATTTTTACGGATCTTCAGGTGACGTTCAGAAGAAGGACGCGCTCTGTCTTTTGCCACTTAATGTTGTCAATGAAAAAATTTATATATTTTTATGGTTTTGGTTTGTCATACTATCAATCATAACATGTTTAGTGATTATTTCTCGATTATTTATATTTTTTGCGATTAGCATAAGATCACGTATTTTGAAAACTCGCTGCCGTTTTTCTAATACTAAATATTTGAATATTATTTGCAAACACGGAAACATTGGAGACTTTTTTGTGTTGTATTTATTGGCCAAAAATATAGACCCAATTATAATGCAAGACATTGTGTCAGAAATAGGAAAAAGAATTGAAAGACAAGAAATTGTTTCCCATATGGCAATGAATGGAGATATTGGGGAAAGAATTAATATGTTATGAAAATAGCATTAATTAATCATAAAAAAAGTTTAGCTTAAAATTCTCAGTATTGAAGTTGATTTAGAGAATGAGATTAATTTTCATCATTTACTGGATAATTATTATAAAACTTTTAATACATAATATTTAGAAAAATCAAATAAATTTCTTTTTAAAAGATTTGAAAATTTTTATTTTTATATATTTTTCATATAAATGCGATATTTTTTCGACATTAAGAATTGATTAGCAAATTATAATCTTTCGACATTCAAAAATGAACATAATGTCATTTTTCTTTGGTTTAATCAATGTGTTGAATATGTTTTTGTTGAATATGTTTTCTCATTATTCAGAATGCTTTGAGAGAAGAAGTCAGTCAAAGAATTGTTTGTTTTATTTGAAAAGTTAAGGTTAATAAAAATAATTTAAGACTAGAATCTTGATCTAGAAATGAGATTTGAGACTCGAACTAACTTTGAAAGAAACAACTGAATGCAAACCCAGAAACTACTTGAAAGATTCACTTCACAAAAATTTTGATTATTTAAACCTAACATTGCACTTGAAAATAAGCATAAGTTTTGTATTATTCTCATTGTCTCTTTACTTGAAGGCGAGAAAACTTTAGATGAAATCTTCTGAGTTTGTGCCAAAACCGAAGTGTTAGAATAAAAGTGTCAATTCATTGAAAGTGAGAATAATGGGCATTGACAATGATTTGTTCAGTACAATGACTTTTTACAGCAACTAAAAATTGTAAATATATCTGAATTTAGTGAAATTTAGATTTCACCTCATGATAGACAGAATGACAATGCATTCAAGCTTTCTTCGAAACTATCGCATCATTTAAGAAGTTTCAAATTACTTTGTGCCACATTTCTTAAACTGCGATCAGTAGCGAAATCACTTTTTTCATGAATTTAGTTCTATATTTAAAAATTAGTTTATTTTCATAAGAAAAATTCTAATTCTATTGTGCTTTAAGCAAATTCTTATTGAAACCTAGAATAAAGCTCATCAATGCTTAGATGACTTTTAGATAGAACTTTTTCAGCTAATTATATAAATATGCTTCTGATTTGAAACTCTATGCATATATATTACAATTTGTATTTGAAAGGGTACACAAAGCATAAAGTAAATGATAAAATGATACATAAGGATTCTTCAAAAGTTCTTCTGGTACGAGACATGAAAAGCTACCTCTTAATGAAGAGCAAAGTTCGTGCGATAATATCCCTCTGAATTCTTTGCATATCTTATTTTATAGTTCTTTGGAGTAAAATCGTTGAGATTATAATATTTTTGTTAGATTAGAAAAAGAAAATATTTGCTTACAAAGGCTTTTCAGAGTTCAGAAGTTTAAAAACATCGAACAAAAAATGTAAAAATTGAAAACAATCTCATTATAGTTGGAGACCATAATTATAACTTTCCAGAAGGCAATGCAATTATTTAAAAAAGATACTGAAGTGCGACTATTTTAATAAATTTAAAGTTAGAGAATTATTGCAAAAAAAAAATTTATTCCATTTTTGCAAAAGTTTTTCCTATCAATTAACATCAATATCTTTTATTAAATGCTTTTAAACTACTTTTCCCTTATTTTACAAATGTTCGAATGGAAACAATTAAATATAAACCTTATTCGCAAATGGATATCAATATTTTGTAAGAAAGCTCGTGCAGTATATATAAAAGTTCATATAAAAAGTTTGATGCAGTTTAGGCTTTTCTCAACATAACCTTTAAATGCGATTTCACGTCTTAAGTCCATTAGTCAACACTTCGGGTGAAAAGCTCGAGGTATAAAACATATGGTGAATTAGCGGGAGGTTTAATACAGTCAAACCTTAGGACTTATAAGTGATGATCATTTTTGACTCCATATAAGCTATAAAAACAAATACAAAGAACTTCGTTCCATGTTTTAACTAGAAGTTAATATTTTTGTGATACTGTCTTATTATTCATTTGTAATCTAAATAAATAGAAATAAATATTTGAAGACAAAAAAATGAATTATTGAACAAATTTGATTAGTTGAATAGTTTTGAAGTTGTGCTGTTTGCTGTTTGCGCTGCAATATTGTTTTGCTTTTAATAGTAACCATTTAATGTTTATATGGTTTCTCTGCATGGATTCGTAATGTGAACCCTATGACACCCATACATCCATAGATGCAGAGAAAGCGCAACACATTGTGTTATAGGATATATAGAGCACAAAAACATTTTTTCCCATTTAACCGTTCATAATATCATTTATTATTATTTAGAATTTGAGTTCAAGTTGTGTTTAATGTTTAAATATTTTATTGAATTTTTTGTTTAACATTAAGCTTTGCTAAATAATTATGAATTGTTTATGTAATTTAAAGTTTTCGCTTCTAAAAAGGCTTCCAGTTATTTAGCTATCAGTAGCTGTAAAAGAGAAGTTTAGCCGAAAAAAAATTCAATAATTATATTCTAAATATATATAAAAAGCGTTGTTGTATTTTGTGGTAGAAAAGAGGGAAAAATTAGCGAAGAAGAGTTTTTGTGCGATTATATTTATAAACACAGAGCGCCCAAAACTATTAGATGGGAAAAGAAGGCCTGTTTTATGTGTAGTAAGAAATAGGATTGTATGGTAATGGGATTTCTACATAAACAGATACCGCGAGAGGTCCTCGGCCTGAGACTAAATTTAGGTATTACTGTTTTGCACTACTGTTTTTCCTTATGGATTACAAGTATATTATGCTTTTTGGACGGGTATGACTGAGAGTAAAACTATGATGCGTTTAGAGCACTGCTATGCATTACAATACTTATTCATTTGCTTCAAGTTAAGAAGACTTGACTTTCTATGAGGAGGTGGTGGAGGAATCAAGAGATGGGATGCCAGGAAGTGAAACACTTTGCGAAATTGGGACTTTTTCACTCTTTTCTCTATAGTTTTTAGTTTGTTTAATATATTTAATTAATAATATGTATTATTAGAGCTGTGATTCATTTATGTTCAAAATGACTAATTTGTTAAATTATTTCAATTGTCTCCTGAAAGTGCAATATTTTGTCGCATCTGGTTATTGAATGAAAAGTTTTCTTAATTTAAATTTCTTTGGTTTGTATAAATATTAAGGTTTGAATAAATGCTAAATCAATTTCTTATTTAAGTTAAAATGTTGAGCATTATATCGTTTGTGAAACTTTGGACAATGAGAACAATTAATTATTGTAATATTATTCTTCAAATATAAATATGGGATACGGAATGTTATTTGATTTGAGTTGTGAGAAGTTTATCTCAATCTGAATACGAGTAATTCGAGATATAAGTTGTGCCACATTCTCAATGTTATGCTATAATATGTTTAATTTGATCGAAATAAGAGTTTATTAGCAAAAAGGTTATGCAATTTTATCAATCTATTTGATTTGTGTTTATTGTATTGTGTGAAACATTGGTAAACGCGCTGTTCAGCCAATCAGAAACAAACAACTCTTTAGGACCGCTTGAAGACGGGTCAACGGAAGACCAACAAAAAGGTAATTATTGGAATAGTTACGGTCTTCTGTCTGCGGATCCGAATATAGCGGTAAAAGACCCCGTAATTAGCAGTCCTTTAATAGATCTACCGTTTAGAAGAAGTGCCAATTTTAATAAAGGATATATTCATTCATTACTCATTTATAATCCAATTAGTCGTATAATAATGCTGGATGTCTTCCGAAGTCTTAAAACTTTGCTGAAGACAAGTCGAGTGCAAATTGACAACAATGTGTTTCGGCTTCATTACTCAATTACAGTGATCTTATTGCTCGCATTCTGCGTAATAATTACAACCAAACAATATGTTGGCGATCCTATTGATTGCATCAGAAGTGAAGCCGTTCCACAAAGTGTAATCAACACATATTGCTGGTAAGCATCATATTTAAATATTTTTTCCTATAGTTTTGAGAATCTATTTTATTATTTGAAATATTTGGATTATTATCGTAACTCATTATGATATTAACTGCATATGTATTAAAAAGTTCATGAATATTATTATTTTCTTAAGTTATTAAGTTTTTTTCAAGATATTAATGATTTTGATTAAAAAATGAGTTTATCTGTCAAATTATTATATTTTGATTGAAATATGTTTTATTTGTTTAATTTTGAGGATACACACCACTTATACAATACCGAAAAGTTTTAACAAAAAAGTGGGTGTCCAAGTACCACATCCAGGAGTAGACATGGAATTAAATCCAAAAGAATTCAAGTATCATAAATACTATCAGTGGGTTTGTTTTGTGCTCTTCTTTCAATCCACATTATTTTACATTCCTCGGTGGTTATGGAAGATGTGGGAGGGCGGCAAGATTCAAGCATTGATGATGGATTTAGATGTAGGTGTGTGCAGTGAGATGGAGAAAAAACAAAAAAAGAAGCTTTTAGTTGACTATCTATATAATAGTAGAGGACATCATGATTGGTATGCGGCCAGATATTTCTTTTGTGAAATACTAGCACTCGGCAATGTTGTCGGCCAAATGTTTATGCTCGACAAGTTTTTTGATGGAGAATTTCTTACTTATGGACTTAAAGTCATTGAATTCTCTCAAATGGACCAAGGTCAGTCGCATGCACATTCACAATTAATGTCTTTCAGTTCTCATTCAATTTCCGCATTCATTTTAAGAATAATCATAAGTCTTATCAAAGAGACTCTTTCAGTCTTAGAAGTTTGTTAAAAGTAAAAATTCTATTGATTCGAAACAAAGAATTCAAATTTTAAAAACTAGCACATAATTAATGCATTCGACGAAAAAATTGCACTTTTAAACTTGACTTCAAACAAAATATATAAAACTTTGATCTTTTGATTGCAATCAGACCTTTGAATATAAAAAAAATGAAAATAAAAATTTTGCGGATTATCTCTTTTTGCCAATTTCTTATCGGTTTAACCTTTTATGAATGCATGTAAAAAATCTCTTTAATATTTTATGATATCTAAAAGATAACAATAAAAACTATTGTAAGCCTAATCTTTCTGATTTTGCTTTTTTTTATAATTTATTTGATGCTATTTTCCAGATATATTCACCAAAAATTAAGAGTAAGCGCTTCTGTAATTCAAATGAATGCCAACTTTGTTACTGAAGATTTATCACAAGATTTGAGTTTTAGTTACTCTTACAGTTTTAATTAGTAACTTATATTATTATCAGTGACTCGATTTCATTGATTATCAATTTAAACAATTTAGAATTATAAAAGTCTCAATTATGCGATATATACAGTTTATAACTTGATAGAAAGAAAGACTATTCAACTAACGTTTAAATATAATACATAAGTGAACTTTTTCAGTAATTCAGTCACTGGTCAATTTTCAGGAAAATTTTTTATCTAAACTACTCTCCGGATCATACGTTTAGGTTTTAGTCGTTTAGGTATGAAAGCTATAGCATATCGAGGGAGTTAATAGAGGCAGACAAACAAACAGACAGACACTTTTGGGTATTATAGTATAGTTATATATTTTGATCTTATTTACTGTTAAATAAAATTTATTTATTAAATAATAGCTTTTCGGAACATTCTTAAAAACATCAGTGGTTAAAGTTCATAAATATAATGAGGTTTCAAATTATCATTTCTTATATCCGAGTTTGAAATTTTATTCGAAATCATTATCAAGTTTGTAGTGTATGTTCGTTGAACTCCAATTCATAATATTAGTGTTTGTCTGAAATAATCGTAAACTTTTTCTCAAACTCTTTTGATTGTAAAAAACATTATCAATTTTTTAAATGTTGAATTTCTTTTAATTTTTGTTTTTATATTATTCTGTTAAGAGGAACGAATTGATCCAATGATTCGCATATTTCCACGTGTGACAAAGTGTCGCTTTTATAAATACGGTCCATCAGCAAACATTGAAACTATTGACGCGCTGTGTTTATTACCTCTTAATATAATTAATGAAAAAATATACATTTTTCTCTGGTTCTGGTTTTTATTATTAGCGGCAATGACAGGAGTTGTTATAATGTTCCGTTTGGTGATCATAGCGTGTCCACCAGTTCGCGTTTATTTGTTGAATTTACGCTTTCGACTTTCACAACTCGATCATTTACATACTATTGTTCGTCGGACATCAATAGGAGACTGGTTTTTAGGTATAAGTTTCTTATATTTAAAAAATTTTTTAAGTTTTTTATGAGCGTGTGCTCTAATTCTTACAAATTGTTGAAGCAATTTTTTAAGTTTAAACGAAACTTGACATTTCTAAGAGCACTCAATTTATTATTTTTTTTACAAATTGAACCAAAAATAATTATTTTGCGTGATTAACAACTATTATAATTGAGTGATTGAAAAGTTGAGAAAATACTTATTCTAAGTTAAAATATTGCAAACAAGTGGTCTTACAGTCATTCAACCATAAAATTTACGAAATAACTCTTTGGGTAGATTTCTTAGAGTAGCGAATGCCATTTGTGCGACACATTAAAAACCCTTACAAATCAACAATGAATTTAGTTATATTGTTGACTAAATTAAAAAAGTGTCGACTCCTAGATTATTGTCTCGTGTGCACAAACTTAATAAGAAATCAAACTAAATATACGGTGAGTGTTTGCCCGCACGAAACAATAATCGCTCGATAAGTAAAATACTTTAATTCAGTTTAAATCATTGTTGAACGTATTTTTCCTCATAAGTGTAACACAAAAGTAGCAAGTAGTGATTTCCTGCCATTTCTTTCTTCTCATTTCATTGATTTTTTCAGTTTATATGTTGGGACAAAACATTGATAGTGTTGTATATCAAGAAGTAATTCAAGATTTGGCGACAAAAACTGATTCACAGCCAAAAGAGAGTCAATCATTGATGTCATCGTGAAAATAATTGTAAATTAGATTCAAAATAACATTTAATATTAAAGTTTTATTGAGTATATAGTGCCTTAAGATTCAAAAGAAATCATTCATATTTGTATTGTTCAAGTTTTGCTCACAAATGAAGCCATTATTTAATTTATAAGTTATATTTATTAATGTTTGTTTTTTTGTAGCGAAAAATTTTAATGAAAATTTTACAAAAATTGTTTACATATTTCATGTTATTTGACACAAAACTCTTACTTAATAACAAAAATTTTCAAAGATTCATCATTTGAAACTGTTTTTCAAACATTCTTTTCGTTGAATTTTTGTGGCCAAACATCTCTTATCTGATATCAAAGTAAGTTTTAGTTTTTATTTTAATAGAAATTTAATCTAAACTGTTTTGATTGAAATTTATATGTTTTCTCATTCGTTTCTCATTTATTCTGAACAGAATTGTTTGAATTATGTGTTCTGCCATTATTCAAATCTGATAAAATGATTAATGTTATCAAATCCTAAGAAAAAGCTGTAAGAAATATACACATAATTTGTGATTAATTCCAATATTCAAAACAGAATTCCTTAAAATTCATAAACAGAGACGAGTTTTTGTGCAAAATTAGAATTCAATAGAACTATAGCTATGTAAAAGTTGTGCACAAATAGCATTCCTTAGATTTATTTGGGATTTTTCCTATTCTAAAATATCATTGAGGTTAAAGTTCTGATGGCTTGTCGATAGAAAGACTTCTGTTAAATTGAATTAAAAGAGTGCAGAATTGCAAAATAATCTATTAGTTTAAGTGTATGTTAGACTGATTTATGAAAAACAAAGTTAGCTCTGCATTAAACAAATTTTTGAACGAAACGAAGTTTTTGCTCTTATTTCAAATTCTTATTTAACATCTTATTTCACAGTAAAGTAGCTCTTCTTTAATTTATTATAAAGTATTTTTGTTTGCAGACAGCAAAATAAGAATACACTTATACTCCACAACGATTACATCTGCATTCTATCAACTTTTAATTAAACTTTTCATTATATGCATTGTAGATAATTTAAAACATATACAATCTTTAACAGAATATTCTTTAGAATAATAATTTTTAAAATTAAAATTAAAAGTGGTGCTCGACCTAATTATAAAATGTTAACTTTTTTCTCTGATTTCGATCGTATACTTTTCTCTTAGACTCAGTATCTCATGCCAGTCGTTAATAAAAACAGAACTTCCAGTAGACAAATAGAGTTAGTTAAAGACATTTGGTTTACATTTGGATATTAACTAGAATTAACCCCGACGTACATAAATAAAACTAGAAAATGCTTAGCTTTACGTTATTTTTCTTTTGCGTCATTGCCAAGTGTTTAAAGCTATGGCCCAGCTTTGAATTCGCTAAACGTAAAAAAGACAATTGTTTTATTGCTTTTACTGTATATGAAGGGTTTTACGGTTTTAGTTAAGCAAATGCTCAAAGTTTCCAGTGATATAATAATAATGTGGGATAATTTATATGCTTTTCTTCAAGTTTATATGTCTTATTCTATACTCTATTTCCAACTTTTACAGTACATCTTATTTTATTTAATATTTATTTTCTAAGAAATGATGTAATTTTAAGCATGACTTCATACCAACATGTGGTGGACCTAATTATTATTATTGGCCAATGCATTCACTTTGAGTTATATCATCACTTTCTTGTGTATTCAAATATATTAATAGAATTTTTATTTCAAATTTTTACTCTAAAAGATTTTCAAGTTCTAAACATTGGAGAATCTGGCGGTCGACCAAAAAATTGGCATTTCTTCGAGTTATTGAACAATAAATTGAGAATTAAATAATTAGATTAATTGCATTCGAATTGAGCACAAGAAACATTTTGGTGCAAATGAACAACAATTATTGAAAATGTGAAGATACATTTGAATAGATGGTAAATCTCTAACAATAATAAATCTTTTGTTTTTATTTGTAGGAAAACTTTTATTTACTCATTGATAGATTATTTTAGTGCTGAAATTTTCAGTTCATTAGATAATCCCTCGGTTTAGTTGCAAACAGCATAACATTATTTGACAGCATATGTAAGGACCAGTTGTTGTGTTTAAAGACAGATATACTGTATATACTTCAGCAGTTGAGTCGGTTTAAGTTCAAATCTCATATTTTTTCTACTCTCGTTCTGCTCTGCATTTTCATCGCATTTCGATTCATGGTCTATGTCTTGAGTTAACTGTATCTCTTAGAGTTGACATCAAAGTCAATAAAGACTGTTGTGCTCTATTTTTCTTAATACCTTTAATGGTAGCAAAATATAATATATTACATAATGCTGTAAATACTGCAATTCAAATAAGTTTGCTTTTTATTGCCATAATATATATCATAAACTATTTTTTTAGAGTTAAAATCTCTTAAGCACAAGAGCGATTTCTAATGATTAATTAGGATACCCGTGCTGTAGTTTCACGTTTTTAGAATAGCATTTGACAGAAATCGGATGGACTGATAAGAAATTATACATTTTGTGCTTCTCTTCACATGGAAAATACTGTTTATATGAATATTGCATAATATAAATCTGCATTACATTCTTCATTATACTCCTGAACGAAGCAAAGAAATGATCTAAAAATAGTTGATTTAAAGATCCTCAAAGATAGAAGATCTGCATTATTTCTCCTCTCATCAACTGACATATCACTACACTTTAAATCTGATCTTTTGAAGTAAAATATTCAGACTCTTCTAAATTGCATCAACAAAAACCAAAAATACAACGATTGTCTTACATTTGAATCGCTGTTCAGGTATAGACACAATTCAATTATAACACAAAATATTTACTGATCCTTTATTCTACTGTATATATCAATTACCGATGTTGCGAGCTTTAAACTTTCCAAATTATGCAAATTTTCAGTTATCTATTCTATTCTAAAATTAATTTCACATATAGTTCTTCAAAATGAGCCCATATTCATGTCATTACCCAGAAGGGAAGTGGTAAAAAAAATATGAAGTTTACTATTTTCTTATAGAGCCTATTATAAAAAAATTTGTTCAAAATTAATTTAATTGCTTTCCCGTTTGAATTAAAAAATAATTTTTGTTTCGAATATAAATGT
>JAQIWZ010001021.1:0-14103 GCA_034697245.1 Malaconothrus monodactylus
AAAATGAATAATTGATGAAATTTTATTCAATAACTTATAGAGTGAAACTCTCATATAATGTGAAAGTGTTGAGCGCTATCTCTAATAAGGTCTCCAAAGTTTTTAAATAAACAAATTCTCAAATCATAGACTTTATTGAAATATTGATTCAATTGATTTTGAGTTTTGAACAAATATTAATTAATGTTTTTGTTTTTTAATATAAATTATTGAGAAATAGATTTTCAAAAAATCAATAATAAAGTTATAAAGAGATCATTGACTTTATGTTTAATTATTTAAGTCGAAATCTATTATCAAAGAGTTATTTATTTGCGTCAAATCTGAACGAAACTCATATAATAACACGACTTTTGAGCTTTAATCAAATGAGTCTCAAATACTTGAGGTCTTTATCAATACTTTCTTTCACTTTATATCATATTTGAATCTATTTTTAATTTAATTTAAAATAATTTAGTTTAAAATTAAAAATAATATATCGATTAAAATATAATTAATATTTAAATTAATTTTACGGTTTTGATAGACGTTTGACTCAATTGAAAATAAAATGAAAAGATTTAGATCTAAAGGAGAGTAAAATCTAAATGAAAGCTATTTTTATATATAATATAAAATTTATTGATTACTTGTGCAAAAGATCGTCAAATTGAGTTCAGTTTCTATGACAATAGACCCGACCTTTCGAGCTCTCAATTGAGATCCAAACCTACGAGAATAACAGTGAGTTATTTCGATATGTCTTCATAACAAGAATTAACCATAAGTTTCATCTGTTTCTTATTTATCTATATTTCTATTCATTCATTATTGAAGTCTTCTTTCAATAGTTTTCTTCAATTTCTTCCCTATTTGACAGTTATTTCTTTAGTGTTGAAAATCTAATATGAAATAAGTTAATAATCAATATATGAAGTGTTCGTTTCTATCCTTCAAAGTCTCTATTATTTGACTGTTTGATAGAAAAAAAAATTTCTAAAATATTTCACTCGTTAAAGCAAAGACTGAATTTTGAAAATTGTTTTATAAGACGAGAACTAAAAAAAACTATAAAAAAAAAGTTTATATAAGAATTGAGATAAAAATATAGAGATTAGAAAAGACTTGAATGAAAATAATTGATAGAAAAGTGAAACACTTGGAAGCGATTCTCTGTTAGTTTTATTTAGTGTTGAATTTATTCTTCACTTGAGGCATGAAATGAAGTTTCCAGCTATTCTTCTATATATCGTGTGCATCATTTCAATAAATAGAGAGATATCACGAAAATTAAACTTATTTTTAGAACTGTTTGAGGTTTAAGTAATACTTGAGACTTAGTTTAGATTCATATTTAATATTGTAATCAATGGAATCGCCGACAACTGCTTCTAAGGCTCCACTTTCTGTCAGACACAGTGTTTCTAATATTGACGAGAATTCTGAAGTCAAGACTAGGAGATCATCGAGTCTACCGCGAAGACTAATGTCTTTGTCTTTTAAATCCTCGAATAAAGAGAAAAAAAATATGGAAGAAAAGTATTTGTTTAAGAGTGAGACTCATTCTGACGTTTCACTCATTAAATACATCAGGTTTTCGATATTTTTATTGATTATTATATTTCGTATTCATTTCTATTAAATTTTTATCAGAATATTCTTAAACTTCTTTTTTTTTGATTATTTTCTTGTGAAATGTTTATTTAGTTATTGAGTAAATATTTACAAAAGCTTTTATCAACACTAGAGTTTAAATTGATTTTCCGTCTTATCGTTTATTATATAACTATCAAAGAGATAAATAATGATAATTGTTCTTCATTTCAATTAATGATAGATTATTCAATTTTTTAGCCAATCGGAAGCCATCAAAATAGATGAAGAACTATTTTCTGACTATGGATTTAGTGTGGATCAGTTGATGGAATTGGCGGGTCTAAGCGTTGCCACTGCTATCGCCAAAACATACCAGCCTCTAAACAATGAAAGTAATACATCAGTTTTGGTCTGTTGTGGTCCTGGAAATAATGGAGGGGACGGTCTGGTGGCTGCTCGTCATTTGAAACTATTCGTGAGTCGGAATAAAATAAGTTTAAGATAACCATTGGTTTAATTTGTGATTTGTTTTGGTTAGGGTTTTAAGCCAACAATATTTTATCCAAAGCCTGGAAGTTCACAATTATTTAAAAATTTAGTCAAACAATGCCAAGAGTTTGAATTGCATTTTCTTTCTTATTTGCCTCAAGAAACTCATCTCGTAAGCGATTCTTACAATTTAATAGTTGACGCTATATTTGGATTCAGTTATAAACCACCGCTAAGACCACAATTTGCCGAAATATTGACCAAAATGGTAGAGGTCGGGGCAACGGGTGTACCAATAATTAGTATTGATATCCCGAGCGGTTGGAATGTAGAAGAGGGACCGCCAAAAGATGATACACCAGTCTTACTACCAGATTGTCTGATATCATTAACTGCGCCAAAAAAATGTGCCCAATATTTCAGTGGTCGATGTCATTGGTTGGGCGGAAGATTCGTTCCTCCAAGTCTCGCACAGAACTATAAACTCAATTTACCTCTATATTCAGGAACCGAACAGTGTGTTCTCATTCACAAAAATGATTAATTTGGTGTCAAATCAAATCTTTGCAAACAATTTTTGAATCATATTTTCTTCAACTGTTGATATTTTGAAACTTTGCGAATCAATATTTTTAATGCCCTTTAATATTGATATTGAATTTTGTTCATCAAAGTATGTAATTGTAAACAAAGTAAATGTTAAAGTTTATGTAAATAAACGATTTGCTCTTATTGTTTGTTTTATACACCTTTTGTTTATAATATTTTTAATGCACAATAATATACATTTAATTATTTTATAGATTTAGAAATAGTTGTTTCGATAGCTGAAAAATGTTATATTTCAAAATATTTATCCATTAATTATATAATGTAATCAATTTTTTTGCTGATTTAGACTTAAAATAAAACATTAGTGTTAAGCAAATCTCGTTTTTTCAATTACTTTTTTCAATGACTTTTTTCAATTACTTTTTTCAATAACTTTTTTAAATTACTTTTTTCTTCAAATATTTATTTAACGCAATGTCGAGTAAAAATGCTTTTCTATTCGTGTTTTCTTTATTCCATTAATTTTATAATTTTTAGTTTATCTTTAGCTTAATTTAAATGATATTTATCTTTTTTTTATAGCATTTGATTGAATCTACAGACATATAAGACTTCACTTTTATCTATGAATATTTGAAATGTAAACCATAAAAGTTATATTCAATTGAGTTCATTATAATTCTAAAGAATAATTGCTTTAGAAATTGAAAACCTTACTGTCATTATTATCGATGTTTTATATCTGTGCTCATCAAACCCTTTCGTTCGCGAAGTACCTGAAGTCTGCGAAAGAAATAACAAAAAAAGTCTTTATGGCATAAATTAACTCTCGCGAACACTTCAAAGGATTATAATTGGTCTCTAAAATCTAGTTTGAGTCTAAAATCTAGGATGAGCTGCACCTCAAAGTTTAAGTTCAGTTTAATTAAAAAAAGTTTTACTCTATTATTGAATACAAAAATTGTTTCAAATTAAACATAAGAATTAAGTGAATTAAAATTTTTTTTAGAAAAAATGCTTATATCACAAAGTTATAGTAATGTTAACATTTATTTTATGAGAAGTTTTATAATTTATTTGATTGATTTGAAAAAGAAATTAAATAATATTTTGAATAAAAAAAGTTTATTTCGTGAGTTTAATAAAGTTATTAATATTCGTTGAAAGAAATTCAAGGATTTATTAAAATTATTTTCTGCAAAAATTGTATTTGATTTTCATATGAACTCATCAAAATATAATTAATTCAAAAGTTAACATTAATTTGATAGAATATTTGAGAGTAGGTTCACTCAAATTAAATAATACACCTTGTGATCAATTTCTTAATGATTATTTTTTGACCACTTCACTTAACAATGATTATCTATATTATAGTATCAAAAATCTGTTAGTCTGAACCCTTATACACTCGGCCCCTGGACTTCAAAAAAATTTCAGAATCGCACTCAAGTTAAGAAATATTATAAATGACTATAAAATAATTAAAATAATAAAAATGACATAACTTTCAAATTAATATCTAAAACACTTGAATAACTTTAAACTAAATAATTTATTACATTTAGATTTACTGGATATTAATCAGAAAAAAAGTTTTATTTTTTTCGGTTAAAACTTAATGTTTTTCGTGTGACAATGATTTGCAAAACTTTATTCAACTTTTGACTACTTAAATAACAACTTTATAAAAATCTAATGATTAGTAATTTTTGGTGCAAAACTTTGTTTTCGAAAGAAAGATTTACAGCATTTACTGATATCAATGCCAAATAAAAAAATTAATTAATTTTTGTATTTTCTCTTTATTTGTAATATTAATTAACTCTTTCTCAAATGTTGAGACTAGCCCTTTTAAGTATCATGTGTTCCAAAGCTATCATTTTATTGATCAATTAAGAGCCACATAATAATAAGGCAACCGTTCATAATGTTCTTTATAAGTATTAAGTCTCCAATAGAAATAAAGTATTAGTTTAACAATTTTACTATTGGTCCTAAAGTGGAACTATCGGTTCGCCCACTAGTTTGACAAAATTTTAATGTACTGAAGAGCGCATTCGCCAACTTTTTTTGGGTATCACGAATGGCGCAAAATATTGAAGAACTAATAAATGTCTAGATGGCAGTGAATCAAGAATGAAACAAAATCTGTAAAATTTATGCCTTGCATGAACTGGTAGTGAAGATAAAAGTAATGCCAAGTGGTTTCCTGTGCATCTGTTATCGGGTCCACATCTAAATTGGTGCACATCTCGAGTCAAATTTGCGCATTGGATACATTCAAGTTTGACTTTTTAGCGACTTTGAACCCAATCTTTTGATGTTAGAAAAGATGAATAACTAAATAAAAAAGTTTAATTATTTGACTCGTTTCGCATCAAAGACGCCTTTCTTTTTATGTTTCTAATGTTGTAGTGTTTTAGTTAAGGGTCTTCTATGAGAACATATTTCTTTTGGCACTATTTCTTTTTCTCACTTTAGTTTTAACTCTAACTGTATAACTGTCTTAAGAGTCGAAATATGTGAAAGAATGTCGGCATTGACTGTGTTTAGAGAAAGTTTTTGCGAGTTTTTGCGGCTCACATATACTCTCAATTACAAACATAAGCATTACGTTTATAAGCATCACATTTATAAGCATTACATTTAGCTATAATATAAATGCGTTCAAATGTTTATTTTGAATGAATGCGCTTCTAATATATGTAAATGCGCTTTAGGTTTCTGTTGGCAAAAACTTTGTTTAAATTGAGTCAATGATGATTATGATTACTGAAAGTAATGATGTCTTATATGGTTTCCCCTTTTTCGGCAACAGATCTGCAGAACTGGTGAAAATGACATGAGCTATATATGAGATATTTAGAGACAATTCTGCGTACAGTTAAATGTTTTATGCTATTCAAAAGTGAATGTAATGCTATTTATTTCTTATTCAATTTCATCCCATATGCCCAAAAGTGAGTTATGTTTGCAGTCATAGAGGAGTCAGGAGTTCATCCAAATCTGATATATTGAACGCTAATCATAGCCTTTGGCATTAAATATTACAGCATTTCTTTTCGCTCTCTTCAGCCCAGACTTGAACAAAAAAAAGAGAAGTCAAAAAAGCATCATTTGAAGGCATTCGAAGGCATTTGAAAGCGTTTGAAAGCACCGCATAGTCAACCTATATATGTAGTGTATTTTTAGCAGTCAACCAATCGCAGGGTTCACTAATGGTTTGTAGTCAGCCCTCCCATTCTTGTCCGCTTTTGCTCAAAGCAATGCATAAGACATGAATGCCTGCGAGAGTGAGACTCGTCTCAAAATTGAGCTACACTTTTAACTTAAACTTGACTGCTCTTCATCATCATTATTGTGCACAGTATTATCATTTTTTTCATGTGAAACACAGTCCTTCTCTCAAATATTAGGTGCAATGATGTGATTCTGTTGATTATGTGATTGTGATTCTCTTCTCATTCTGTTCATTATGCGATTTATCACATTATGAACGGATTCGACACAAGCGAACATAACAGCAACAGTGGCCAAACTCTTCATATCTCAGCCAAACGGCCAGAAAGCTTAAACAATTCATTTGAAACAAGTGCAGCACAAGCTCAGACTCACGTGACATCATCTTCAGTCTCCTCATCATCAACTGATAGAATGAGATCTGGTTCAGGAGAGCCGCAACTCCATAGCGGCATCAGTAGTACTACTCCGATATGGACTTCCACAGGAAATACATATGATTTTGATTCCTATCCGAATCAACACAACGGAACGGCCGCCTCATCTTCGTCTTCATCATGTTGTATGAGTGCAGGCAATGGCAGTAATGGTACTCATTCTCATCATCCGCTACCGCCTCCACCTCCAAGTGGTGCCGGCTCTTATTATTATGCAAGTGCCACACCGGACGCATCGACGACAAGGCCCTGCAAACCGGCGCCAACTAAATTCTGGTCAAACTCTGCATATGATGCAGCAGTTAATGGTCCGACGGCTCAAATGCCTAATGATTCCATAGTAGCGGCGGCTGTTTGTCACGGAAGTGCATTTGCAGCCGCGGCCGCACATCACGCAGCAGCCAATCACGTGGCGGCAGCGGCTTCTGCCTGGTGTAATTACTCTCCATATCATCAAACAGGTAGAGCTGATCCATACCTGACTGGTGAGACTGATCACAGAACTGCATTCGTTGACTCATACCATCCAGCCATCAGAAATTTCACTACTGTTGGTGCAGACCAGGGATGTAGTGGTACTTCAGTTGGAGGATGGAATCAAACACCAAGTGGAGCGCCTCCGCCGACTACAGCCACCGGTAAGTATTGGCTTATATTTGTTATATTTCATAGTATTTAAATCAAAGTATTTATCAAAGTATTCATAGTATCTAAAGATTAAAGTTAGTTCAAGTGCTTTATATTGAATGACCGACTGTCGAACCATTGATCAAAAGATCAAAATTTCATCCCCTTTTTAATAGGCCGTGACTATAAAAATACAGTTAAGTATCTGTTTTAATGCAGTAATAATGTGAGCACTAGTGGCACAACTTTAGGTTTAATGTATAAGAGAAGTGAGTTTTGAATTTATTTAGTGGCCAAGAATTGCATCTATACTTCTATTAGCTTTAGATATAAAGTATTTTCAGATATAAAGTATCTTCAGATATAAAGCATTTTCAGTTATTCAAACTTTGACTTATATTATGAGTTACCTGAAGGCTGGCTTACTTTAATGTCCGCTCCGGAATAGCTTCTGTGCTAAGCATCACATTTGGAGCACATTTGGCCCAAAGTCATGCATTGGTAACAATGATCAAAGAGAAAAAGAGAGTGAGAGAAAGAGGGATTTATATATGAAAGCTTATATACGCTCGACTTGACGTTTACTTTATGATATTAGGGGAAACTCCACAAAAACCTGAGCGCCCAATTTCAGAACTGACCTCACCGTAGTTTGGCTAATATATGTGGCAGTAGGCCTTACTTGTGCCACTATATTATATAAATACATTGATTCACAATTGTTTGGTTGACAATTATCGAAACTAAGCCAATATCTACTACACTCACTGTAACAGAAGTTGTGTTTATCGCTCGCTTTTCTCTTCTCTAAAGTTCATACGCTTTACTAAAGTTATAAGAGATTCAATTCAATGATTCAATATATTCTCATTACTATTCGGCCTGAAATGTGTGCATATGTGCGGTTTCTCTCACCAAAAAAGGAAGAAAGCATTTAGTTATACTTTCGTGCAATTCTTTTTTTTCTCAATTTCTTTTGAAAGCATTTTCTCATTTTATTTTTAGCTACTTTTAAGTTAGATTTTTTTCTTCAATGCAATTGTCAGTCAGAAGTGACGCACGCATTTATGTGGTTCACAATGAAAACTTGCACTATCCATAGTATGCATACTGACTGATAATTCAGTTTTACTGTTTTATTGTTTTGATAGTGGCATCAGTGAAAGAATCCTTTTGTGAGTTCTCCAGATCCCGCTTTGTAATAGTGAGCCTCAGCCCTCACTTCGTTATATGATTGCTATACCTTTTTTTCTGGTTTGGCCAAAGATATCATAAAACCTTAGATAACAGTTGCACAACAGAACAACTGCACAACTGCATAACCAAAGTTGTAAAGTAACAAAAGTTTCCTAAAATAGGATCACTCAAACGTTGAGACCTGTGGGCCTTAGTTTGGCGATTGTATTAACGTTTTTGAGTTGAATACTTAAAAAAAACACCTGAAGAAATGCTCACTCCCTTCTAGTTTAAAGTTCGACAGTTCAACTATTTTACTGTTGTTCTTGACAGTGAAAAATTGCCTTTTCTTCTTATATCTCTTTATTATGTTTTTATTTAATTTTAGTTGAATTCCGTCATAATTTTTTCAAATATTTATTATATGCGACTCTCACTCTCTCACAATTTTATTTAATAATAGTGTAATCAAATGTCTATCACTATCTCATATTTGACAAACAGAAAGTTAGCTTCAAATGAGGCACTCATGCTATTAAAATATTTTATTACATCAGTCGGTGTGTTGATTATCATTACTGTTTTTTGTTGTTATGATAGGACGTGAGTTCAGTATAAAAAACAATATTGGGTCATATAATCTCATATCTTATTACTTGAATTTATAGTGAGCTATAATCTTAATTATGTTCATTTCAAGATTTTGCTAAATTATGCTATATTTTGCTCTATTTATAACAAAGCAATGCATTTATAACAAAATATGAATAGATATTGAATTATTTAATGAATAGGTGATGCATTGGCAGCAGCGGTGCACCATCACCACCACCACCATCACGCTCACGCAGCAGTGCTTCACCATCACGCGGCACTGCTGGCCACTAATGCAGCCGCTGCAGCAGGACTCGAATGGACGGGTCCTCAGCCCAATTCAGGCCATCACGTCTCTGTTAGAAAGAAGCGAAAGCCATACTCCAAATTCCAAACATTAGAACTCGAAAAAGAGTTCTTATTCAATGCTTATGTTTCAAAACAGAAACGATGGGAACTCGCGAGAAATCTTAACTTAACTGAAAGACAAGTTAAAATTTGGTTTCAAAATAGGCGCATGAAAAGTAAAAAGACATCTCAACGCAATCCAGACCGTAACAAATAATAATAATAGTTCTTTACTAGTAATTTATTGGTGAAACACTACACGCTTTAAAGACATTTTATACTTAACTTATGATACAGTTTTGCTGTTTGTGAAAAATGCGAATATTTAAGTAATCTTTATGGTATTGAGTGAAAGATAAGTGATTGTGAACTGTTTGTTATTTCTCATTGTATGTCATCTTTCAAAACCTTCAAATCTCTGTAGAAAACCCCCATTTGAGGCAAAATATTAATTGCCAATTAATTTATTCAGCATTATTTTATTGCCAACTCGAGACTCAACCATTGATGTCAATTAGCTATAAATTAGTTATATATTATTATTATTATTATTATTATTATTATTATTAATATAAATTTATTAATGTATATGAGTATTAGTTTAGTGTGACTTGAGATTCAAACTTAAAGTTAATTCGCCTAAACATTAAATAAGAGAAAAATAATGTAAAGAATATATAATGAAAAGTTAAATACAAGTTTAGTGTAACATTAATTTAAAGCATTATAAATAATGTAATGATGCGCTTCAGTACAACTATTATCATCGACAAAAAGTGTTAAGATTAAACAAGTATTGTTATCTTTGATTTAATTAATATAACGCTGTAATTATTATTATCATATATTATTGTTTTTTGGTTGTTTCATTCAAATATACATATACTAAATGTATACTAAATGTATACTAAAGATAATTTAAAAGTTGATGCCATTTTGTCAGCAATATATCATTTATCATATTAAACATTAATCGAAAAATACAAAAATCGCATGCTTTTTGAATATAAATGTTGTTCTGTTTTTCCTTTCGAACTCTCTAACCCATAACCAATAATTCTGTAGGTAATTCTGTAGGTATTCTGTAGGTATTCTGTAGGTAACCCGAAATAGCATTAAATAGTATTTGAGCTCGTCTTTTATTACCAGTACGTTCATTGAGCGATGAAAACGATGAAAACGATGAAAACTAATAAATGTAAAGTGATTAATCTTATGTGAACCTCATTTTACTCGTGTATAAATAAATAGTAAACCTATTAAATAGTATTGAGGGTGTGTTGTCTTAATGTTGATTTAAGTACAAATATACAAATAAGTTTTGCTATACCTTTTCTATATATGCATATAATTAATTATGTTTTGTCAATAGTTTGTCTCAAATACATTTGACTAAATTATTGATCAAACTCTAAACTTTAAACTCATTTATTCAATTCAATTATTATGAACTGAACGTAAACTAGTTTTCAAAAATATAACTCAAATTTGAGGATATCATAGTTTGGAACTCAACTTGGAAATAATTTTGGATGTGTTGTGTTAGCAAAAGTCCAATTATCATTCTTTAGAACCAAAAAGATAGTCATTATTTGAGTTAATAGAGATGAGATTCTCATGTGTGTCATGTTTGTCTTTTCTTTCACGGAATGGTTGGATGAGAATTGATCAATAATGAGATATAAACAAAAATTCTATATAAGCTTTAAAGTCACTAAAATAGAGTTATTTTTCATTTATTTAGACTCTCTTACATTAAATGTTATCTTGATATCAATTTTCCCTATTTCTGCTTCAAAGCAATTGAGTTAAGTTATGATCATTAAAAATAGTATTTTAAGTTTAGCGCTTCTGTTAATTGAAAAGAAAAGTTTGAAAATAAATTCTAAAAGAAGCTAAAAATGAACAATTGTTGCTTTTCCTTAAAAATACTAATAAAACCTAATTAGCTATAAGAGAATTATTGCTTATGCTAATTGAACTTAACAATATTATGTTAAACTATTTTAAACATGTTGTAAAATAAAGAGGAAAAGATTCAATAAATGCTTAATTCCAACCATTAAAGTCTTTAAATTTGTTTTTATTCTAAATATAATATACTTGAATTGTCAAACTTTGATCTCGTAGGGGTTTTTTGATAGAATTTTTAAATAGTATTGCTTAACAAATGAATGATCACAGTTTGAAATTCATGTTTTGTGTATTGATTTGAAAAATTATAATTCAAAACTCATAGCTTATAATTCTTAAGTAAAGTCGGCTTTTAATTAGTTTTGAATGTTATGAACATTTATGAAAACATTGTGAATTTACTCTTAAAATATCACCAAAATTAATACTGAAGGCAAATCACTCGATAAGTAAAACATAAAAATGAAGACGTTTTTTTTGACATCTATTTAATGGTATCCCTATTGCAAACGAAATTGGAATCGAAACATGCAGTGGTTCCCCTCATTTTTGAGTTAATGAACAAAACATTACTGGCAAAAACCAACAGTAAATGTTGGTTATATTGTTGATGATTTGTTATATATGACTAAATTGATGCACATTTAAATATATTTATTTTTAACATATCACTGATTAGTTTGAAATTCTGTTGTTTAAACTGAGACAACAAGAATACGACGAAATTATGCAAACGTCGTAAGGCCTTAAGTTGATTTGGCCTAAACCTGACTCTATATATACTGAATATTCAAATTGATTGACCGAATCAGCCATTGCTTATTCAGTTAACTATTTTTCAACAATTTTAAAAAGTTATCTCTATTTTATTAGCCGTTTAAAAGGTTTTAAATTTCTTTTTAATTTTAAACTTAAATTTTTAAAGCATCAAACTTTCAAAAGGCTTATCAATTAATTTTGATAAATGAAAAAAATGTCATAACCAACTAATTCACTGTTTTTAATTGGATTCCATTTAATTCACAGAATAAATTGTTGAAACGGTTAAGTTTCATTAAATAGAAGTGCTTTCATGACTAATAATGTAATTATGACTAGTAATTAAGATACACCAACTCTTTAAGAGAAAAACTAAATTCAATTTTGAAATAATTAATAAGTTTGAGAAAATATTTCAAAGCTATTGAGATTGAAATATACTGATTACTATTTGCCACTATAACGATATTATGGTGAGGCAGTCCAATCAGAAGACCGCTCCACAATATTCACAAAAGTGACTCTATTTACAGGCTCTCAATGAAGAAATACTGTGTCTTAACGCTTAACTCAAATTTAAGTTAAATTTGAAGTAAAAATTGATTTGAGATCACATTTTAGAAAGTGTTTTATACTTTAAAATAAAATTAAATTTTAAAATAAGGCAATATACGACTTAAAAACATTAGTGAAATATAAAGTGTGAAGTATTTTCCAACATTTTAAGAAATTCTTCAACTGAAGCGGAAACATGAGATGCTATGCCTTTTATAGAGTCTATTTCAATCAACAGAACAACTTTCAAATTTGTGACTATTCATGAGCTAAATGTAAAATCAAGTGAAAATCGGCTTTAATTATTTGATTTAGTTATGAAATCGACAGTAAAATATTAATCTAAATCATTTTCTTTCATGTGACTCATAAAAGACCTATGAATTAATAAGTTTGTAAGTACTGTATATAGTGTTCATCTGTGAAAAATGTTGGTCGTTGTTATCAGTTTTATTATTACGAGGCTTCCAATGATATAATTTGAATGTCAAGAGTTTCCTTTCTTTAAACCTCCTAATTGTTTAAATACTGAGATTGTATTAAAGAGATTCAAGAGATATCAAAAGTAGATCCTAAAGAAAAAAGTCAAGTAATTGTTTACAATTAAATTTTATTTGTAAATTAAACAATGAGAAAAATTTCATTAAATTATGAAGTTTTACAGTTTGTTTTTAATGGTTTGAATGTATTGTTTTGGATATTTGATATTTGAAATTATCAATACAATAGTGTTCAATTGAAATCATCAATATTAGTGTTCAATACAATAAATAATAATTGAAATTTATTCCATTTAAATAAACATAATTTTATTTTACAGTTCAATAACATAAATCAAAGACACAGTTTATTACGATTAGAAGAAGGCTAAGCACAAAACTTATGATTAATTGATGAAAATGATAGATGTGGTGAATTACTTATAAACTTTTTAATGCTTATCTCAATAATTCAAATCAATACTTAAATTACAATTACTTTGAAAATGTTATATAAATCATTATATTTTGCAGTAAAACACAATATTAGGAAAATAGTAGTAAACATTATAACCAATAATTCTAACTTTATATTATGTGATGTTTACACATTTCATTTGTTTCTAATCATAATTTCAGCGCTCACTTAAATAAGTATTAGTCTTAGCATTAATACAATTGAATCAGTCGTTAAAATATAAAATGAAGTCAAGATTTTCACTAGAAATTCATTATACATTTCATGTTCTTCAGGTCTTAATTCAGATAATAAATCATATTTTTGCAAAAATAATTAATTTTTAAAGAAGACATCTTCAAAATTAAATAACATAAGAATTTATCTAAATTTAGTAATAATTTGATTTATTATTAATAATGTTTATTTAAATTTATTATGAGTTTTATTTTTAGTTTTGTGGTGCTATTCAAAGCTTAGAACTTGCATTGAATATAAATACGTTGAGCGATTGGAAATACATGTATTATAATACATGTTAGTATAGAACATATCCAATGAATTCAGTTCACGTTCGTTTTGCACCAAATCGATTGAGAGATGCAAATGGTTAGAAGGGTCGCAACCAATATTCTGGTTTTATATGTGTGCTTTTGCAGTTAGCTATAAATATTGCGGCGAAGAGACTGACTGACGATGAATAGTGTGAGATACACATTGAGATAGGGCACAAACAATACTTGGGAAGCATGATATTGAAGTCATAAAATAGGGTCATCAGCAAACAGTGCGAAACTCAGGAATCATATTATGGCGTCCAATCCAGGCTTTATTTATCAGATATAAAATAGCTTTTTCTTCTTAACTGCTATATTGCAGTTCTGTTGTATAATCA